>CM070760.1:14772616-14990167 GCA_036346245.1 Bonia amplexicaulis
TTGAAGTTTATCGGGTTGTTGTACCTGCGTCGAGGACTCGCTGCACAATGATGCTCCGTGGCGTCGCTGTGGACGCCCCACCAAGGACGAGGTCGTCATCACCACCGCCATTGTCGTCCGAGGCAGCAGCAACATCATCATCATCCTCCTCGACATCCGAAGTGCTGATGTAGCCTCCATCTTCTGTGGCGATGTATGCCCGTTGGCTAGGGCAATTCTTCTACACATGACCAAGTCCATGACAGCGGTGGCACTGAATGCCGGAGGAGCGGCCCGTTGAAGCCACGGAAGAAGAACTCTTGGCTGGACCCTGCAAAGAATTTTTTGAAGAATCTGCAAGGCGTGTCATGGAAGGTGGCTTGGTGGCTGCTGCCATCTTGTTCACAGTGGTGGAGGAGAACGAAAACTCAAGAAGACTTGGGCGATCCGTCGATGTAGTCGTTCGCGGGGTGTAGAAGGGTCGTCCGGTGCGTGCCTTAGTTGAATCTGCGTCCTCGCAATTCTTTTCGCAAGCATAGCAAGGTGGAACAACGGTTGACAGTAGTAAATTCTTTATAATCAACAATGTCACGAATTTCACGCCAGAACCCCGTAGAAACGACAAATCTTATCCTCCGTGTCCTCAACAACCCCACAACGCACCATACCCTTTTGAAGCTCAGCATAATAGTCTTGAACAGAACTATCACCTTGTTCTAAGCGCTGCAATTTTTTCTCAATTCAAGTTTATATGAGGGAGGAACAAAGCGATTCGCATAGCTTCTTTTAAGCGCTCCCATGTATCGGGTTGTAGCGCATGGTACTTAGTTCATTCCACCGGATAATAGCAAAGTCCTTAAACTCACTAGTAGCTTGTCTAACTCTATGTTGCTCGGGAACTAAGTGAGAGTTAAACTTCGCTCTCCGTCATCTCCGAATCAAGATATATTTCAGCATCATAAAGACCGAGAAAAGATGGAATGGTAAACTTGACTTTAGCAAAGGGTCGTCGTTACCATGACGGTTCGGTTATTAGCTCCCATACCATGTCGGTTTCTTTGAAGACGACGACGTAGTCGTGCATCTTGTGTCGCCCGCCAATCACCGCCATCGCATCATACTCGTGGCTTCATCATGATGATGGCCGTCATTGACGGTGGTAGGCGTGCCTCAATGTGTCCATCCGACCGGTGAGGTCACCATCCGCCGCTCCACCCGCTCAATGCCTTCCGTGGTGTTCAAGCGGGTAATGGCGGCGACGATGGTGTCCAATCGCGCCGAGATCGGTGAGTGAAGCGTTTTGTTTGTCGGCGCAGCTTGTAGCCGGTCGCGACTAACACACTCGTTGAAATCGACCGGTGTCCCGTCCTCTTGGTTCTGCCATGGTTGGTGGAAATACAGGGAAAACAAAAGGATGATCCCTATCAACTACAAAGGAAGGGGTGGGAACCCGCAAAGGAAGTGGCTTACCAAGCTCTTACAAGTGTGCTTACCAAAGCGGGTGGTACAACCGGTGGTCGGTTCGTGATACCTTGTCGGCGTGGGTGCGATTGCAAGGGTCAAAGCGTGCTATCCGAGTAGATATATGGAGTTTGGAAGGCCAAATATGTCGGTGGAACACAAATCAATAACAGATGGTAATGCTGAATAAATGTCCAAAGTATGGTCCTAGTTCTTTGGCCTAAATGTGTCCTATATCAAGTATGAGATGATGAACAAGGAGTCAAGAACAGAATATGAAAGCAACGACAGCAACAAAGATGGCCAGGCACTGAGAAGCTCAATTCAGCATAAGCACAAAATAAATAAATTGTTGGCACCTAAAACTGTGCTCTGTTTGTTTTTTTTTTGTTGCGGCCAAGGATAGCACTCTCTCTCTCTACTATAGCCGAAATTTTTCTTTTTGTATTTTTTATATTTTTTCACAGAGCGAGCACGAAATAGGAACCACACAAAGTTGCAACTCAATCGGATGTAAGGAGTGGCCTACAAAAATAATGAATGTCTCAATTCGGTGATTCAATTTCGAGCGAGTACTACACTTTCAGGCGAATTTTGGGAAAATAAATTCGCCGAACCCGACAAAGTTGGGGAGTTTCGGATGTAAAATTTAATTTCACCCAATTTAAAAAAAAAAGCAACTGATTTCGAGTTCGTATGCGAAAGTTATGGCCGTTTGAAGATGGACCTCCAAGTTATGGTTGCTGTGGAGGTCAAAACGAAGATCGGGTGGAGGGAATTTGTGTAATCTGGTGGCGGAAGCTCGGGAAACGTGGGGGATGATGCGGTGTGATCACGAGACGTGATGGATGACGAAAATAGAGGGTTAACATAGGGTGGGATATGGGTGGGAAAACAAAAACAGAGGGTGGAGGAAAACGCGAAGCGTGACGGCTAGGGTTTGAAGGGTGGTAGCGGAAGGAATACAACTCGAACAAAACACGATCTAAACCAGCAACACAACTCGACTCAGGACACAAACTCAACACTACGGACTCTGGAATCAACTTGTGCAAAGGCTAAACGAGATCTAGGACAGAAACAACCTATGACTACAATTTTTTGTAGGGCTTTTCTTGGACTCTAGGACTAAACCGAAAATAACAAAGGAGGGGTAACTCGAACACGGAGGAACACCAAGCTCGATTACCACTTGATGGGAACAGGGTCCCGATCTTCCAACAGGTTCTGGATATGTTCGATTTTGGTGGAAGTGCGACACAAATCGATCCGGCTTCCGAACGACACGTTCCGAACCCCGCAATCGCAGCACCACGTCTCCTCAGGTTATCAACCGTGCGCTGCCCGGTTGACCTTGCCAAGAAGGCTAATCCTCGCCTGCGAATCGAAGAACACAAGCAAGAACAAGGAAGAACACAACCAAATTGCAGATATATTGATGAAGCACTTTCGAAATTGGGGTTTCACAAACCGATGACGGCGAAACTGTTCAAAGACAGAATTAATCTAAGCAAAACCCAACCCTAATGGTGGGGTGGCGGCTGTATATAAAGGAGTAAGGCGTGCAAAACCCTGGGCGCGCGTCCTTAATGGACTCCAACACGATACAAAGCCGAACGGCCCAAAAGACGGTGTCGCAGCACCCTGACAGATTCTGGACGTCCATTTGTTTCGACGATTCCCGTTGACTCAGAAGAAATTTTGATATGAGACTAGAGCCATTGGAAAGGTTATCTTCTCAGCTTTCCATACATATGTGAAACGTCCAAAACGGAGTCCGGATGCGATCTGGGCGTCCGTTTTAGTGCAGCCTGGTCCTGGACTCCGAATTGGATTCGAAGTCGGTTTGAGTTGGACATCCAACATGATTCGTCCGCCCTTGCTGGACTTGTGCGCCTCGTAGCCCTTCTCCAAGTACTTTTTGATCCTCTCCATGGTTCCTAATCATAATTAAATCATTAGGTAGCAATCGATTCTCAAATGAACCAAAAGAAGTACTTAGGAACGAGCTCACCTCTAAATTCAATTGTCGGGCGCGAGCTCTAGTGATTGGTCCTTGAATATCAAGTGGAGGAGTGTTGTGTGTATCCGAAGAAGTGATGTCCTCATCACACAGCTCAAGATTTTCAGCTTTTCTAATCGTTCAGGGGTTACTGGAGCAGTGGGGGGAATTTTGTTTCTCGGAGCAGATTTGGCCGAAAGCGTGACCTATACCTCATGATTTGAGCTTTCTAGTCGTCCAGGGTTACCGGAGCAGTCCGGGGATTTTTATTTTTCGAAGCACATTTCGCCGAAAGCGTGATTTTTAGCTTTTCTTGTCGTTCCAGGGTTACCGGACCTGTCCAGGAATTTTTATTTTTCAGAGCATATTTGACCGAAAGCATGATCTATAGTTCACATTTTAGCTTTCCTAGTAGTTCCGGGGTTCCCGGATCAATGCGGGGATTTTTATTTTTCGGAGCACATTTAGCCAAAAGCGTGACCTATAGCTTACGATTTTCAGCTTTCCTAGTCGTTCCAGGGTTACCGGGCCTGTCCGGTATTTTTAATTTTCCAAGCACATTTGGCCGAAAGATTGAACTATAGCTCACGATTTTCAACTTTTCTAGTCGTTCCAGGGTTACCGAAGCATTCCAGGGATTTTTTTTTCTCGAAGCTAATTTGGCCGAAAGCATAACCTATAGCTCACGATTTCAGCTTTTGTAGTCGTTCCGGCGTTACCGGAGCATTCCGATGATTTTTGTTTCTCGGGCAGATTTGGTCGAAAGCGTGACCTGCTCACGATTTTCAGCTTTTCTAGTCGTTCCAAGGTTACCGGGCCATTCCGGAGATTTTTAATTTTCGGAGAACATTTGCCGAAAGCGTACCTATAGCTCACGATTTTCAGATTTTCTAGTCGTTCCGGTGTTACCAGGGTCGTCCGGGTATTTTTATTTTTTCGAAGCACATATGGCCGAAAAAGTGACCTATAACTCACGATTTTTATCTTTCTAGTCGTGCCAGGGTTACCGGAGCATTTCGACGATTTTTGTTTCTCGCGGCAGATTTGGTCGAAAGCGTGACCTATAACTCACGATTTCAACTTTTCTAGTCGTTCCGGGGTTACCGGAGTAGTCCAGGAATTTTTTTCGGAGCACATTTGCCGAAAGCGTACGTATAGCTCATGATTTTCAGGTTTTCTAGTCGTTGTACAGTACCCGGCAAGTTTGGGAATTTTTCTTTTTCGGAGCACATCTAACCAAAAGTGTGATCTATAGCTCACGATTTTTAGCTTTTCTAGTCGTTCCAAGGTTACCAGAGCATTCCAGGGATATTTGTTTTTCGGAGCACTTTTGGCCAAAAGCAAGACCTATAGTTCACGATTTCAGCTTTCTTGTCGTTCCTGGGATACCGGAGCAGTCCGAAGATTTTTATTTTTTGGAGCACATTTGCACGAAAGCGTCACCTATAGCTAACGATTTTCAACTTTTCTAAACGTTCCGGTATTATCGGAGTATTCTGGGGATTTTTGTCGCATCATATTTGGCCGAAAGGGTGACCCACAACTCAAGATTTTCAGCTTTTCTAGTCGTTCAGGGGTTATCGGGGCAGTCCGGTGATTTTTATTTTTCGAAGCACATTTGGCCGAAAGTGTGACATATAGCTCACGATTTTCAGCTTTTCTAGTCATTTCGGGGTTACCGGACATGTCTAGGAATTTTTATTTTTCAGAGCATATTTGGCCGAAAACATGATCTATAGCTCACATTTTAGCTTTCCTAGTAGTTCCGGGGTCCCCGGATCAATGCGGTGATTTTTATTTTTCGGAGCACATTTAGCCGAAAGCGTGACCTATAGCTTATGATTTTCAGCTTTCCTAGTCGTTCCTGGGTTACCGGAGGAGTCCGGAGATTTTTATTTTTCGGAGCACATTTGCACGAAACAGTCACCTATAGCTAACGATTTTCAACTTTTCTAAACGTTCCGGTATTATCGGAGCATTCCGGGGATTTTTATCGCATCACATTTGGCAAAAAGGGTGACCCACAGCTCAAGATTTTCAGCTTTTCTAATCGTTCGGGGTTCTTGGAGCGGTGGGGAATTTTGTTTCTCGGGCAGATTTGGCGGCGTGACCTATACCTCATGATTTGAGCTTTCTAGTCGTCCAGGGTTACCGGAGCAGTCCGGGAATTTTTATTTTTCGAAGCACATTTCGCCGAAAGCGTGATTTTCAGCTTTTCTAGTCGTTTCAGGGTTACCGGACCTGTCCAGGAATTTTTATTTTTCAAAGCATATTTGACCGAAAGCATGATCTATAGTTCACATTTTAGCTTTCCTAGTAGTTCCGGGGTTCCCGGATCAATGCGGGGATTTTTGTTTTTCAGAGCACATTTAGCCGAAAGCGTGACCTATAGCTTACGATTTTCAGCTTTCCTAGTCGTTCGAGGTTACCGGCCTGTCCGGGTATTTTAATTTTGAGCACATTTGGCGAAAGATTGAACTATAGCTCACGATTTTCAACTTTTCTAGTCGTTCCAGGGTTACCGAAGCATTCCGGGAATTTTTGTTTCTCGAAGCTAATTTGGCCGAAAGCATAACCTATAGCTCACGATTTTAGCTTTTGTAGTCGTTCCGGGGTTACCGGAGCATTCCGATGATTTTTGTTTCTCGGGCAGATTTGGTCGAAAGCGTGACCTGCTCACGATTTTTAGTAACCCTGGAACGAATAGAAAAGTTGAAAATCGTGAGCTATAGTTCAATCTTTCGGCCAAATGTGCTTCAAAATTAAAATACCTGACAGTCCAGAACCTCGAACGACTAGGAAAGCTAAAATCGTAAGCTATAGGTCACGCTTTCGGCTAAATGTACTCCAAAAATTAAAAATCCCCGCGTTGATCCGGGGACCCGAACTACTAGGAAAGCTAAATGTGAGCTATAGATCATGTTTTCGCCAAATATGCTCAAAATAAAATTCTGGACAGTCCCAGAACCTCAAACGACTAGAAAGCTGAAAATCGTGAGCTATAGGTCACGCTTTCGCCCAATGTGCTTCAAAAATAAAATCTTGACTGCTCCAGTACCCCAGATTTACTAGAAAGCTCAAATCATGAGCTATAGGTCACGCTTTTGGTTAGATGTGCTCCGAAAAATAAAACTTCCCAAACTTGCCGGGTAACCGTACAACGACTAGGAAAGCTAAAAATCGTAAGCTATAGGTCACGCTTTCGGCTAAATGTACTCCGAAAATTAAAAATCCCCGCATTGATCCGGGGACCCCGGAACTACTAGGAAAGCTAAAATGTGAGCTATAGATCATGTTTTCGGCCAAATATGCTCTGAAAAATAAAAATTCCTGGACAGGTCCGGTAACCCCGAAACGACTAGAAAAGCTGAAAATCGTGAGCTATAGGTCACGCTTTCGGCCAAATGTGCTTCGAAAAATAAAAATCCTTGGACTGCTCCGGTAACCCCAGGACGACTAGAAAGCTCAAATCATGAGCTATAGGTCACGCTTTTGGTTAGATGTGCTCCGAAAAATAAAACTTCCCAAACTTGCCGGGTAATCGGAATTCGGACGAGGGAGAACGAGCGATCTAAAGTTTACTGGGCAAGAAAATGCTGGAAAATAACAGAGGTTACTGTTCACCCGAGAGCTGAATTTTTTGAAAGGAGGCTAGCGCTGGAGAGAGGAGACATGGGTGGTGAATCTAACTAGCAAAATGGGTTGCTAGGGACTCAAGGCACACATGGGAAGTGACGGCATGCCAAACAGAGCACGGTGACAGCATAGGCGGCTACAACGACATAGGTAAGATATAGGAATAAAACCCGGACATAGGACATGGAGAAGTAGGGTGGGCACGGGCTAGACCACGGATTGGCGAATCTAGGAAAATTGTCGGCTCGGCCGGAAACCCATCGGAGACGGCGCAATCGACGTTTGAACGACGTCGGGAAGGAAAAAGGAAAAACTTAATATCTTGGTGCTCGGTGAACGAAATCTAAAACCACTTGAAGGGTAGCTACCTGGGATAGTTTGGCATGATATGACGTGAACGGATTGGAGAAAACACCACCGGATAGATGGGGACATGAGATGCCATTGGCGGCCATGGCGAGGTGTCGAAGGCAAAAATTTGTGGAGGCTTTTCAGAGAAAAAGTGTAACGCCCCAGCCAAACAATGGCCTGAAATGCTACCAAACTAACAACATAATAAAACTATGCTAAGGCATTCTATAAAAATTTCGGCAGAGCCTCCTTTGTTTATTGATAAAAATGAAGTTCTAACAATATTATCAAAAGGTATGAATAACCGCAAGTAAAGTAATTTGGCTACTAAGCAGAAACATCTATAAAACTTAAGTAAAGCACGGAAGCAATATAAAGAAGTTCTAATCCATTATTACATCTTAATCTGAAGGTCATAATCAAATACCACTTGAACTAATCAACAAGTAATAATTAGAGTTCTCTATCTTCTCCATGGTGAATATTTCGTGCAAGTGCAACAATACTAATCCTCTTTATTCCCATGCATGTCGACCTCGTGAAGGTACCTAAAATAAACAAACAACAACAACAAAACAACGGCAAGAGTGAGTCTAATGACTCGGCAAGTATAATCAGTAACAAATGCAAGCATGAACATTAACTCTCAAGTTAAACATATTACATATGAATTTCATGCTATGCATTATGATCAAAAGCTCCTCTTTCTCATCTCTTTCGCATTTTACCGTAACGCGGTGTGCATCCGTCAATGCACACCCATGCCTGTACCCTCGGTGCAGGGACCAATGCCCACACTCCGCAAGTGTGGGGACCTCGATGCTTGATCACCGCATGATCAAGACTTCAACAATTCTCAATATGATGCATATATGTGAATGTATCAAAAGATAACGAGCATTCACCATACTACGCATCAACCAATCTCATAAATGCCATAATGTAAACAGAACATAAATAGCATTCTCAATTCATCACTTACTCATACTCACAATTTAAACAGTCATGATTCAACCATCATCCAAACAATTCAACAAATCCATAAACACACAGATTTTCACATCACAAATATACTTGCCTCAACCGCGAGAAAATGAAGAACACGTAGAAGGCACAACCCCCGGAATCCGCTCTCCTCCTGAATATTTAATTAATAATTACCAACATGACAGTAGCGGGTTTCTAGATATAAAATAACAGCAACCCCAATTAACCCAACAATTTATCTCAATTAAATCCCCAACTCCCCTCGGCCAAATCTGCCCAACCACAGACAGCCGACTTCCAAAAATCATAACTTTCAGTACGTAACTCCAAATTAAGCGTTCTTGGACTCTCTGGAAAGATAATTAAATTATCTACAAAAACTTAGTTGGGGAGACTCTCTGATTCTGCCATTAACTAGCCGATCCAAACCCTTTTCTAAAGCATCAATATTCACATCGGACTCTCTGGACAGCGCACTAAAACAGTCATAACTTTCACCCAGAAACTCAGAATCCGGACTTCTTTACCTCTATTGAAAGCTAAGAAACTTATCTACAACTTTCCCAATTTGAAGGACTCCTGAATCGCCACTATTTCCGTCGCACAAACCGATCTACTAAACTCTGTCCAGAACTACTCCGATCTGCAGAACAGTCGCACTAGAAAATTCATAACTTTTGCTACACAGATCCAAATAATGTGTTCTTGTACTCCCTGGAAAGATAATCAAACCCTCTACAACTTTCTAGAAGGGGTTCAGACCTGAATCCCGACGAAACTAGATCAAAACCGCCGAGAAACAACTACTGTCCCAGCAGCCCAAAAAAACCGACGAATCTAACTCGATTAAAAACCAATCTAGAGACTACCAGGGATTACCCTTGACGACACGACGACGAACACGTCGACAAACACGATGAACACGGCGACGAACACGCCCGCGATCTCCTCCTCTCTTTCCTCCGGATCCACGCGGTACAGCGACGAACGTCGGCGACGGCGCACCGGGGGAGGAGACGACGACGATGAAGACGACGACGGCGCACCGGCAAGAAGACGTCGGGGCAGCACGGGGCGGCGGCTGCTGGGGTGGAGGCGCAGGGGGTGGAGGCGCAGGGGTGGGGGCTGCCTAGGGTTTTAAGAGGTGGCCTCCCTCTTGGGCCAAGAAAAACCCACAGGCCAAGGCCTAGGCCCGGTTGTCTTAAATTTTCATAAAACCCTCAAAACTCTTATAAATTTAATTATTTCACAAAGTCCCTCTCTATTAATTAAACAATTAATTAAATAATTTCCGGTATTACATTCTACCCCTTAAACAGAATTCGACCCAATTCTAACCGCAACCTCAACAGAAAACAAAACAACCAACTAGCAATTAACTAGCACCCGGCGTGAACAACGCCGGTCTTTGCTCAGCATGCGAGACTCCAACTCCCAAGTTGCTTCTCTCTCGGTCTGCTGCGACCAAAGCGCTTTGACATACTAAATATTTTTTTCTAATTGCTTGCACCTCGCACATAGGTTCTTGAAGATCCAAGTGGTTTGCCAACCTCCGATCCTTGCTCCTTACATCGCATAACTTTTCACCCGCTCTGGCAGCCAATGATCTCGACTCACCAAGGCCACTCGTTGAACTTACGCCCTACAACACTTGAATTGTGTAGCTTTAATTCTTGAATGGTGGTGGTCTTACTCGTTGGTCAACGGTTTTAATGAAGCCTCGCTCCGGATCTTTCAAGTTCTCCCTCGATACCGAGTCATACAAAGCGTGTATCCCACACTAGAACCCAAGGTAGTCCTAGTGATACACAAACCCTAAAACTTCGCAATTAACAAAAGCGATTAAATACACATCGGGTTATCATTCCCTTTAGTACCAACCCACACAATCTGCACAACACATATATCTCATGTTTCCATTCTCAATCGATCTCTTTACCTTAGCAATGAGCACCCCCTTAAACACGGGCACACCACAGGGGTCAAGGTAAACCCACTCTTTCACACACAGAATACAACTGAAAATAAGGGATTCTTATTGCAATCACGCATCACCCACTCCCCACCAAAGGGTCAAATCATAAAGAAAATCGAGGATTCAACATAAGAACCTCTCCACCTTCCAAGTAGGTGGTTTGCAAACAAACAACACATACGTCAAAGGGAATCACTCAAATGTCAAACCGTCCATTTTTTTCCTAAACCGGAAAACCACACAAGCCAACAAAAGTCAACTCAAACCACAAAAGACTTTTCTCTCATCACGTAGCTCAAACAAGAATCGGGAGCATTTTACTACCGATTTTTTATTAAACTTCCTCTTGAATCACGAGGTTCCAAATTATCCCATACCATACTAGCTCAATTCTCTTAAATTGGCAACATCAACTCTATGTTCAAACCGAGTGCATCCAACACGGTTTGTAGAGGGACTCTACTATTCTCATAATAACATACTCTAGTCAACTCCTCTTCCCACATGTTACTTTAACGAATAATTTCCAATGCACCTCATCGTTATTTTTCACCCACCAACACTTCACCACAAATCTTAAGGACAATCAACATGAATTTCTCGGCTCACATACCCATTTACTACATCCAAAGGATACTATCAAGGAACATCATAATATTCGAATCCACTCCTTCCACTATTCTCACGCAATAACATTAGCCTCCAAGGTTCTAGCATAGATCACCAACCAAAATTTCCCATCTCTAAGGCTTCTATACATATACTTGATATATTTAATACAAAGACTCTTAAATTCAGTGACTAAAATTTCCACAATCAACCATACTCAATCATTAACAACCATATGAAACATATTCTCAACTTGATTATCGTAGAAAGATTCTAACTCCTAGAGGGTTACTCAACGAGCTAAGTTATACATGGCAAAATTCAACAATCCTTACTATCCCAATAATTCCCACAACGGTTGGGCTTCTTCACAATTATAAACTCATTAACTACACCATCATAATCATTCTAATAATCCTTGCAAAGTACCCCATCATGATGCTCCAATAAAATTGATCAAGATTCTCATACTTTCAATAATTCTAACGTTCCAACAAAATGAACGTAACACTCATGAACCATAACTAGGTTCTTCTAGTTGCGACAATATAACTAGTTAGCCCCAAGGACAACACCTTCTTTAAATCAAATCCTCACCGAGAATTATTCGACGTAATCAATTTATCACTCCATGAATCTCAAACGACTTGACACCCACAATTCCACCAAAATCGATCACATAACCACACTAACCAGTTGCCATACACCTCTTAAAGGTCTTTGCAACCCAATCTGCTTACCCCTTTTTTGGAGAAGCAAAAGAAGGAAATTTCAACACAAAGTCCATCTGCAATAAACACAAGACCAAGAAAAACAAAGATCTTGGACAACAAAGGATAAGACCACCGTTGAAAGCACATGCCTCCTCGAGACGAAAACATCAAATCTCAACCAATACGAATACAGTATTGTCATTTGAGCTCG
This sequence comes from Bonia amplexicaulis, assembly GCA_036346245.1. Classification (NCBI taxonomy): domain Eukaryota; kingdom Viridiplantae; phylum Streptophyta; class Magnoliopsida; order Poales; family Poaceae; genus Bonia; species Bonia amplexicaulis. Next base: position 14,784,541 of record CM070760.1, read on the forward strand.
AAACTCTTAAGCAGCGAAAATAAGAAGTCAAACACACTTCACAAAGATTGCACAACTTGACTTCAACCTTCAAAACTTTTATCAAACTTTTCCTTTTAACAAAGAGAACAACCTTCTTTGAATACGGTATCACCTTAACAATTCCAACAAAAGAAGAGTTGAAGACCACAACACATTAATTCTTTAAGAACTAATTAAAATCCCTCAACACGACACTTTGCTTAAAACAATTTCAGCTACCACATAAATCATGAGATCAAAGATCGCATACACACTATCAAAACTTTTGATTTAAATAGTACCAAGGAATTTATTCAAATTCTTCTATTTAATGAACCTTCAACATTACCATCATAACCACAAATGGACCAACATACTAACATCAGAATAATACATTCTTAACAAGCATCATCATATCCTCAACTCCTTCATAAACTTTTCCAAAAGAAACATAAGAAATCATTGCATCATGTTTCTAATATCTAAGTAAGGTTGCAACTACTTGATCTAGGAGAACCTAGTGCATAAGCCACATAAATAGAACAAAGCTCTTAAACAAGATGATACTAGAACATGACAATCTCACAAAACATACTAGCATAAATCTCTTACTAGATTTCATATATTCAATTCTTATGGATGCTCAACTTTAATTTAGCACAAATTAATTGTACTCTAGTCATTACCGGCAATAATTGATTATTATTTTATCGCAACGGCATTCGTGATCCTAACTTCGTTTTACAATCATAAAACAATCATGAACATAGATTCAGTATCCTACCTTACATTCAGAAACTAGAACGAAAATGACTTTAATCTTAAATAATACCGACTTGTAAGACAAGTTCCTACTAGTCAATACCTCAACCCTCATCTATTTCTTTATACATTCTTCAACAATCTAGCATGGTAAAGATAGATGAAACTAGCAATTGTGCATGCTCATAAAGCATCTAATTAAAAGACATATTAAAGGTCAATATTACCAAGGTAATATTCTAACACCTCCTTACTTAATCATTCCAAACGGTCGGATTAATTACTAAAGACACGATAATTCAATTTATCCAATCATGATAGAAATTTAAACAATCATAATAATCATTCCGGTTCTTATTACACACTCCTCAATAATTCCATGAGTTACTATCATGAGTAAACAAATTCTTAATCATAGTTCTTCTAAAACTATTACAGGGCAAAATCAAATTAAACAACTACACTTCCAAGGATACTAGTAAAAAATTAATTATACACTATGCTAACATATCAACTTGATAATTCAACCTTATGAATTAATTTATATGACTACCACCTTCCACTTAAGCATAGCAAAACAACATCAAGGATTTTAACACTCTCTTTCAAAAGGAAAAGGAACAATAAACTTCAACGCCGAGATAAAGAAAACATAGATCCAAAGCTTTCACATAACAATGAGTTTTGCAACTCAAAATTCGCATTAATAAAAGAAAACACCAAGCGAACCAATGAGCCATGATTCGCAACAAGACAAACTCCCACGAAGGAACTAACCTTACAAATCAACAAAAACACGGTAGCAAAGTATCTCGGAGTCCGAAAAGAAACAATAAGCGCTTCAAGGAATGTGAGACCAATTGCATACCCTCAACCGCAAGAACCACAATCTCAAAAGAAATTCATTAATCGCAATCGACCAAGAATTGGCGAAATCAACTTGAGGATATTAATAACTTTTCTAAGAAACTCACCATAACACCTACAATTAAGTTACCTGAGGTAACTACATTGCTAATCCTTATACTACACCCAAAGGTAAATCTGGCAATGCCAAGGTAGCACATCACAACATCTACATCATCTCATTGACTCTTCCCACTCATAACAGTCATAGGAGCAAATCATAATCATACAAGATTATCAATAAGCATACAAGATTATCTCATAATGTAAATCATCAATACAACATGTCAAAACATAAATGCAATGCTTGACCCATCCCATCCTCATCATGCACCAGTGTGTCAATTTAATAATTTAATTACCACGGACCTAAAGCCCGCTCTGATACCAACTGTAACACCCCAGCCAAACAATGGCCTGAAATGCTACCAAACTAACAACATAATAAAACTATGCTAAGGCATTCTATAAAAATTTCGGCAGAGCCTCCTTTGTTTATTGATAAAAATGAAGTTCTAACAATATTATCAAAAGGTATGAATAACCGCAAGCAAAGTAATTTGGCTACTAAGCAGAAACATCTATAAAACTTAAGTAAAGCACGGAAGCAATATAAAGAAGTTCTAATCCATTATTACATCTTAATCAAGGTCATAATCAAATACCACTTGAACTAATCAACAAGTAATAATTAGAGTTCTCTATCTTCTCCATGGTGAATATTTCGTGCAAGTGCAACAATACTAATCCTCTTTATTCCCATGCATGCGACCTCGTGAAGGTACCTAAAATAAACAAACAACAACAACAAAACAACGAAGAGTGAGTCTAATGACTCGGCAAGTATAATCAGTAACAAATGCAAGCATGAACATTAACTCTCAAGTTAAACATATTACATATGAATTTCATGCTATGCATTATGATCAAAAGCTCCTCTTTCTCATCTCTTTCGCATTTTACCGTAACGCGGAGTGTGCATCCGTCAATGCACACCCATACCTGCACCCTCATGGGACCAATGCCCACACCGCAAGTGTGGGGACCTCGATCTTGATCACCGCATGATCAAGACTTCAACAATTCTCAATATGATGCATATATGTGAATGTATCAAAGATAACGAGCATTCACCATACTACGCATCAACCAATCTCATAAATGCCATAATGTAAATGAACATAAATAGCATTCTCAATTCATCACTTACTCATACTCACAATTTAAACAGTCATGATTCAACCATCATCCAAACAATTCAACAAATCCATAAACACACAGATTTTCACATCACAAATATACTTGCCTCAACCGCGAGAAAATGAAGAACACGTAGAAGGCACAACCCCTAATCCGCTCTCCTCCTGAATATTTAATTAATAATTACCAACATGACAGTAGCGGGTTTCTAGATATAAAATAACAGCAACCCCAATTAACCCAACAATTTATCTCAATTAAATCCCCAACTCCCTCGCCAAATCTGCCCAACCACGACAACCGACTTCCAAAATCATAACTTTCAGTACGTAACTCCAATTAAGCGTTCTTGGACTCTCTGGAAAGATAATTAAATTATCTACAAAAACTTAGTTGGGGAGACTCTCTGATTCTGCCATTAACTAGCCGATCCAAACCCTTTTCTAAAGCATCAATATTCACGTCGGACTCTCTGGACAGCGCACTAAAACAGTCATAACGTTCACCCGAAACTCGAATCCGGACTTCTTTACCTCTATTGAAAGCTAAGAAACTTATCTACAACTTTCCCAATTTGAAGGACTCCTGAATCGCCACTATTTCCGTCGCACAAACCGATCTACTAAACTCTGTCCGAACTACTCCGATCTGCGAGCAGTCGCACTAGAAAATTCATAACTTTTGCTACACGATCCAAATAATGTGTTCTTGTACTCCTGGAAAGATAATCAAACCCTCTAGAAGGGTCTAGACCTGAATCCCGCGAAACTAGATCAAAACTGCCAAGAAACAACTCATCGTCCCAGAGCCCAAAAACCGACGAATCTAACTCGATTAAAACCAATCTAGAGACTACCAGGATTACCCTTGACGACACGACGGCGAACACGTCGACAAACACGACGAACACGGCGACGAACACGCCCGCGATCTCCTCCTCTCTTTCCTCCGGATCCACGCGGTACAGCGACGAGCGTCGGCGGCGGCGCACCGGGGAGGAGACGACGGCGATGAAGACGACGACGGCGCACCGGAAGAAGACGTCGGGCAGCACGGGCGGCGGGCTGGGGTGGAGGCGCAGGGGTGGAAGCGCAGGGGTGGGGGCTGCCTAGGGTTTTAAGAGGTGGCCTCCCTCCCTCTTGGGCCAAGAAAACCCACAGGCCAAGGCCTAGCCCAGGTTGTCTTAAATTTTCATAAAACCCCTCAAAACTCTTATAAATTTAATTATTTCACAAAAGTCCCTCTCTCTATTAATTAAACAATTTCCGGGGTATTACAAAAAGAAGTGAGCATGGCGTAGAACGCGGCGAGGCAAGTCTAAGAAAAATTACGGCATGGGCTAAAGCTTACCGGAGGCGACAAATTGACGTCGGGAAGCTCTCTTGACCTAGATTGGGGAAAAATCGATTTTGGGAGATTGGCTACACCAAAAACAAATTAATTTGGCCAGAGAGTAGATGATACATGAAGGCACAATGTGACGCGAAAGGATCACGGAAAAAACTCACCAGATAGCTCGAGACGCGACGAGCAAATTCGAGACCGGAGGGCCTCGGTGCTGACGGTGTCCTGGGCTTTGAGGGGACTTGACACAGCTTGTGATGGGTTTAGAGGGATCAAGGGGTAGTATTTATAGGCTTGGAAGAGATGGAAACTGACTCCAATTTGCGGATTTCGCTTTAGTATTTATAGGCAAACGGATGAACGAAACGCAAAGAGGCCAGTTGGCATGAATTTCTTGCGTGATTTGGCACAACTTTCCTTTTAGGAAGACATTGAGATAAGGTCCGGATTGAGAGTTGCCATGTGAGACAAGAGAGAGAAGAGTTCGTATCTCTCTCCGTCAGTTGATGGATGGTTTGGAAGATGAACAGTGCATTGGGCTGTATTAGGAAAGGGATGTGGGACTTGGTGGTTCGTTGTCTAAAAACTCTAGGGTTAAGCGTGCTCAGCGCATGGCGATGGGTAACTCAACGGGAAGTTTTCTCTTTTTTTTAGAATTTTAAATTGAGCTCAAACAAACTCCGAAAAATCCAAAAAGTACTGAAAAATTCCTTATGACACAAGAAACCCAAATAAAATATTTTTGGCAAACGTTAGGGTTTAATTTAATCATATTAAATCTTTTTATTTAATAAAAATTCCAATTAAGCTTTGCTTAATTCCAGAAAAATTCAAATTGTGAATTTTATTTTAAAAGCTTCAAAAAGGCTCTGAAAATCAGGATGTTACACGCAGGGACGTAGGGGGCCAAAAGGCTCGGTAACATGGCTTCGGCTCCTTCCGCATAGGGTGGCTCTGCTCCTACCTCCACAGCATATGAGGTAGATACCACTTCTGCTCATGGACTTCCTCGACATCTCCAACAGACATATCCACTAGATCAGATTATTGGAGATCTTTATGAACGAGTTACTCACTCTAGGTTCATCCCTTTTGACTCACATACTCATTCTGATTTCATTTCACTCATGCGTTCACTGATAAATCTTGGATTAATGCCATGCATAAGAAATTGAAGAACTTTGAGAGAAACAGGGTCTAGACCTTAGTTGAACCACCCTATGGTCACAATTTCATAGGAACCAAATGGATTTTCAAGAACAAACAAAGTGAGGATAGGGTAGTGGTTAGAAACAAGGCTGGATTGTAGCTCAAGGCTTTTCTCAGGTGGAGGGATTAGAATTTAAAGAGCCCTTGCTCTAGTTGCTCGATTAGAAGACATCAAGATACTCTTAGCCTTTGCAGCCTTTAGAGGTTTTAGATTTTATCAAATAGATGTCAAGAGTGCTTTTCTTAATAGTTTCATAGAAGAAGATGTCTATGTTAGGCAACCACCTAGGTTTAAGAGTCCTAAGTTCCCTAACTATGTCTACAACCTATCCAAAACTCTGTATGGCTTCAAGCAAACTCCTAGAATTTGGTATGATAGGATTAAATTACTCTTACTCAAAAATGGGTTTAAAATAGGTAAGATAGACAAGATTTTATTCACCCTCAGGCATGGTAATGATTTTCTCTTAGTTTAGATTTATGTGGATGATATCATTTTTTGGAGGCTCTTTGTATGCTCTTATTTTCAAGTTTTCAGATATTATAAGCAGAGAATTTGAGATGAATATGATGGGAGACTTAACTTCTTTCTGGGATTCCAAATCAACCAGACAAAGTAAGGCACTTTCATTCATCAAACCAAGTACACCAAGGACCTGCTTCGACGCTTTGACATGGGAGTAGCAAGTCGGTCTTCGCACTGATGGCTTTTACTTCTACTTTGGATCTAGATGAGGACGATGAGCCTTTTGATCAGAAAGAGTACTACAGCATGATCGACTTCCTCTTCTATCTCATGACTTCGAGGCCAAAATACAATTTGATGTATGTATGTGTGCTTGATTTCTGGCTTTTCCATGCATATCACACCGTCAAGCAGTGAAGTGTATCTTCAGATACCTATGGTCCACACTTGAGCTCGAACTTTAGTATTCTTATTCTTTTTGTGCCTCCCTTCGAGCTTTCTTAGATGTTGAATTCTCCGATGCCAAGCGATGAAGTTTTCGGTAAGTTTCATAAAGTTTCGTTCAAATTTCATGCCAATTTGCAACCATTTCTCTTTTGTTTCCTCTTCATTGTTTCATGTAAATTTCAAGATGTCTTAATCACAATTTTCTAAGTTTTATAAAGTTTTATGCAAGTTTCATTATGTTTCATACAAGTTTCATGAAGATTCATTAAGTTTTATGACGTTTCATTTAAGTTTCATAAAAGTTTTGTGCCAATTTATAACCATTCCTCACTTGCTTTCTCTTTGTAGTCACATGCAAGTTTGATTTTGCCATGCTCAGAGTGGCAGCTAAAGAGAAACGTCATAAATCAAACTTTTATGAAACATCATTCCCACGTCGATCAGCATCCAGAAACAAAACAGATTACAATCATGATTCCCCAAGCTAACGAGAAAAGAAAAACCTACTGCATTTTGGGCCCTGTTATTGTACTTCTTCCTGGAAATCATTTATCTGCACCTGCTTACGCCCGAAACCACATCGACAAAAGTATTCAGGGATTGGCCCCTCGTCCCCAACCACCCACGGATGCTGCGCCACGGCCTGCAAGGTGATACGGTCTACTGGATCTGCAATGCAACCATGCAACAGACAACAAATTCTATTAATATACAACTCATGCGACATCAACAATCAAATACAAAAATCCCATAAAGGTAACCTTTGCAGAGAAGTCTTTCCAGCAAATCCACCAGCTGGGGGTTAATGCCATCAGGAATTTCCACAGGATTATTCACTATCTATTTGACAGAAATAACAACTTTACGATATATATTCCTCAAGTACAAAAAATTACTACATTGGATAGCAGATCCACACCTTGTCATAAGTTTCCTGCAAGGTATCCCCTAGAAATGGATACTGACCCAAAATCATACAGTACAGAGTAACACCGACAGCCCATGTATCAGCTGCCCTACCATGATAGGTTAAACCTGCAGGATGGTAGACATAAAAAATGTTGGTCAGATTTTATAAAGCATGGGCCAATGGCAGGATAAGTGGTCTTACATCATCCAATATCCATCACTGGTAAGATGACAAAGGACATTTTTTTTATTTGGACATCATATATCCTTTCATCCAAACTACATATTACTCGTGCCCTATTTTGCATCACATAATTAAAGGTAGAGTCTGCCAGTTGTACAAACAGTATTTACCACCAAAACACAGGTCGTCCTTTTTTACCTTGACAGCACTCTGGTGCAGTGAAAACCGCAGTTCCTGGAGATCTCCGGAGCATATCATCATCATCCTGGAATACAACCATACAGATGGAACTTCTTAGCAAGTGCCAAACACTATAGTAAGATTAGACCATCCTTAGGGCGTGTCTTGAGCATAGAGCAAGAGAGACTAAAAATAACTAAGTAGTTTATTTACGAAACAAAGGATACGAATCTTTTTCCGCCATGTCGGCAATACTTTCAAAGGGAAATCTTGAAATCACCAAACTTGATTGTCCACTCAATCTGTTCGCAAAATACTCTGGAAAGGAAGACCCATTTTACAAGAGTCCAGATTGGTGCAAACCTGGCCTTAGAAACTCTATAATTACGTTATTATTCTTCATTTAGAAAGAGACCATTTTTTTTAACAAAGAACAACCAAATGCTAGACCTGGGGCAATTTAGCAACAAAGGAAAACCATCAATCTAGGGCTTGGCACTCATTCCATGGTGTGATATTGTCATTAAACCAACGACCTTATCAGAGTTAATTTAACAACATGGTATTAACGGGAACATAGAAACTACCTCAAAGACCTGGCTAACACTGAAATCCCCTATCTTCACATTGGCATTACTTGTGACCAGAAGATTGTCTGGCTTAATGTCACCATGAATGATGTTCTGCAATAATGAAAGAAGACTTCAATGTTCCATCCAGAAAAATCTTTGAGTGAAGGCAAGAGCCATCATCACTCAGTCTGACACATAAACCACAACATGGATACAACTAGAAGAATGAAAAATTGAAAATCCAAGTCTTACATGAGAATGGAGGTACATGAGACCAGATATAATGTCTCGCAGATATTTTCTGGAAGAAGTTTCTCCTAGACCATTGTCACAGACCATCTTTCCTTCAACATGCTCTAAAACTGGAAACGCAAACCCAAAAGGCAAATATTTACATATTAGAATTTAGAAATCTTACAGTACCAAATAAAAACCTAAATAAGCCAGCAATAAGTATGCCATCTGAGAGCAACAAACCAAAACACTATGACGAAGGGAGTGCAAACAAATACCCATGTATTCTGGGTCATCAATCACCTCGATGAGATTTACTATGTTGGGATGATCCAACATTTTCATGATGGACACCTGTCACCAACAGAGTTACTAGATCAATTGAATGATAATAAATCAGCTAATTATCATGTAACTGTGTAAAAAGAGAGTATGCTATAGATGGGCAAAATTACTGATTTCTGGAAATTGACAAGTGACAACTAGTGCTTAGCAAAATGATTCTGCAAATTGATAACTAAAGATACACAAGTAATCAATTTCTGTTCAAAATTGATGTGCAACCGTAAGTCACGCCAATTTGTGGCATTCTACAGGTCAACAAATATTTGGTGCATCTTCTATATGGATATTAGTGCTTAGTAAAGCTCCGAAATCTGCCGCAGATGTAGACTAGTGGCAAAAAACTCCGAATTCCCAAGTAGTGTTTGACAGTATTATATGTTAAATAACACTATGGGGGTCTAGATGTGTTTCAGAAAAACGCTAGTGTAATAGGTTACCTGTGATGAAAAACATGTGTAAATGTGCATGATGTTAAGGAGATAGAGATAGAGTTGTATTAGGAGATAGAGTTTGGATTCTATTCCATATATGTCTTATCTCTATATGGCATATCTCTTGTACACTCTCCTATATATATGGCCATTTGGGTCTCATATCAATATACACACAATATTCATAACATGGTATCAGAGCCTAGGTTACATACCTAGCCTCCGTAAGTCTTCCGCTGTTGCTGCCCCCGGGAGAATCGATCTCTCCTGGGGGCGGCATCTTCTGGCCATCCAGGAGGCCGTGAACGCCATGCCCAAGGGCCACCAGGGCCGGTACGTCATCTACGTGAAGGCCGGCCTCTACAACGAGATCGTCATGGTCCCCAAGGACAAGGTCAACATCTTCATGTACGGCGTCGGGCCCAAGCGCAGCCGTGTCACCGGCCGCAAGAGCTTCGCCGACGGCATCACCACCATGAAGACCGCTACCTTCTCCATCGAGGCGTCCGGGTTCATCTGCAAGAACATGGGCTTCCACAACACGGCCGGCGCGGAGAGGCATCAGGAGGAGATGCGGAAGAAGATCGAGATCCGGCGCCCCGCTGGCCGTCTCTGTTCTCCCCGGCCGACGCGCCTCCTCCCGAAGTCCCCGCCGCCGCCCCACCAGTGGTCGCTGTGCCTCCCGGCTGCCACTCTCCCGTGTGTCGCCGCCGCCGTCTTGACGCTGGAGTCCGCCGCCGCTCCCAAGGTCGTCGCCGCCGTCTTGACGCCGACGGCCGTCGCGCCTCCTCCCAAAGCCCGTCGGCCGGCTTCATCTCTGCCGTCGCCCGCGCGCCGCCGCCCACTGGCTGCCGCCGCCGACGGCCGTCGCGCCTCCTCCCGGCCCGTCGGCCTCGGCTTCATCTCCCTCGTCGCCCGCCTCCTCCGCGTGCGCCCACAGGCGCCGCCGCCGGGCTCGCTCCTCCTCCCGCACCGCCCCGGCCTCCACCGCCGCCGCCCCGGTCTTCACAAAGTCGCGCGCCTCGGCTCCGGTCCAGCCCGACGGCCCGTGCTCCGCCGCGCTTTCCGCCGCCGCGCCCTCGGCTCCGGTCCAGCCCGACGGTCCACGAGCCTCGGCCTCCGCCCGGCTCCGCCACCGATCTCGCGGCTCCTCCGCCGCCGATCCGGACTCGGCCGCCACCGAGCCGCCACTCGGGAGGCCGCGCCGCCGCCGCCGGCTCCTCCTGCCGCTGATCTCGCCGGCTCCGCCGTCCCGGCCGCTCCAACCGCCGCCGCCCAGGGATGCCGCCGCCGTCGCCACCAGGGGAACCGAACTAGGGTTCCCCTGCCGTGAGCTCTATTTCTTTCTGGGCCGGCCGGCCCGAAATATAAAACAGACCGGTAAAAAAAACCAAAAAAAAAAATTTCTTTTGTAGGTACCGTTTATGTTCCTCATATCCACCGGATCGGGCTCGCCCGCCGCTGTCGCTCTCGCGCCGCCTCACCTCTGCTGTTCTGTGCCGCCGCCGGACGCCGCCTCTGCTCCTCCCACTGGAGCTCCTCGCTGCGCCTCGTGTCGTCGCTCTCCGCGCCGCCTACCGCCAGCTTACCGCATGGCTCCGCCGTGCTCGCCGCCCCGGCTACCGCCCGAGGCGCCGGCCTCTTCGCCCGATCCGGCCTCCACGCACCGCGCCTCCGTTGCGCTTCTTGTGCATTATGCCGCTCGACTACTGCGTCGCTCTGCCGACTCCGTCGTCGAGGTCGGCCACCGCTTCCCGCATGGCTCCGCTGTGCTCGCCGCCCTCGGTTGCCGCTGAGGCGCCGCCTCTTCGCCGCCGATCGGCCTCCCCATCGTCTCTGCGCGCGGCCTGCGCAGCGCTTCCCCGCATGGCTCCACCGTGCTCGCCGTCAACTCCGACATCCTGCTGAGCTACATAGCCGACTTCGCCCTCGCCGGCCGTCTCCGGCCTCCCCACCGTCTTCCGCGCCGCCGCCTTCAAACGCCGCCTCCGCTCCTCCCAACCGGAGCTCCTCGCGCTGCGCCTCGCGTCGTCGCTCTACGCGCCGGCCACCTTGGCCGACCTCCGCCGCCTCCTTCTGGCCGCCGTCTTCGCGTTATTTTTCTCGTGAGTCTTCCGTTGCGTCCATCCAAAATCCATAGTCTCTAATTTCTAGTTCGTCTCAGCCGTGCGAGTCCACAAATTTATTGTCAGTCATAGAAGTGTAGGAATTTTTCTTTTGCATGACAGCAGCCGCCTTAAGGCCGTCGCGCTTCTTCTGCACTGCGCCTCTGTTGCGCTTCTTGTGCACTGCGCCGACTCGCCGTCTCGGGTTTCGATCTACGTCGTCATGCTTCTATCTATTCCTCTTCGGCTTGATTTGACAGTTTATTCCAAGATTGCACGCAACGACGACATCATCAAGTCTCGGATTTCAGATTTTCTTGCTTTAGTGTTAACTCCTTTTTCAAATGCAATGCTATTGCATACGCTTTGCATTTGAGGGGGGTGTTAAGGAGATAGAGATAGAGTTTGGATTCTATTCCATATATGCCTTATCTCTATATGGCATATCTCTTGTACACTCTCCTATATATATGGCCATTTGGGTCTCATATCAATATACACACAATATTCATAACACATGAAAGTCCCTTTCCACAGAAGAACTAAGCCATGCATGCATGACAAATTGCAATTATGGCAAGTATTATGCAGATGAATCAAGCAATAATATTACTTACCTCACGAAGAACATCACTCATGGCAGTCTCTGAAGGTGCTACGCGTACTTTCTTCATGTAAGATTTATGCAAAACCTGTAACAGAATGGGATAGGCTACAATTCCATGAACCAGAAATCAGCATCATGCACCCAGTGCATATAGAAGCAAGCCGAAGCTATTAACAAGTTGTAATGTATGCGACTCCAAGGACTAGCTACGTGATAAAAAACAGCACAAGTATGCAAAAAAGGATAACATGTTAGCAAGGCATCAAGTAAAAGTATTTAAAAAAAGGTACAAGTATTTGGTCCTAAGAGTAAAAGTATTATGACGAAAGAAATCAGGTATTTTAAGATCCCACGAGCAAACCTGTTCAACAGTAAAAATGGCTTGGTCATGCATGAGCTACATTGCTGCAAATTTAAGCTATCTTACCACTTTGCCGTAGCTTCCAGACCCAATCTTGCGCTGGTGGACATATTCATTTACCATCTTATTACCATTCTACATGTCAAAAAAAAAAAAACCATGACGTAGAAACACAAAAGTATAACAAATGAGACATAGATATGACACAAAGGTAAAGTTTTTGTCCGAACATTTTGATGCTAGTGGATTAAGCAAAGACAGGGTCTGCCACCGATGCTGATTACAGGGGTAAAAGATGGGTCTTTTTGGAAGGAAAATGTCTACCGTGTCGTGACGAATGTAAGCTTACCAAGAAAAAAATGAAAATAAAAAGCATAGGAATCCTTGATGCATTGGCAAAGAAGCCATTTAAGTATAAGAGCTATAAATGCAAGAGCTGAAGTTCCATAGAAATATATAGTACCTCGGAGCAAATTGCTTCCTTTGTCGACATACGAAGCCACTTTGAGCTCTGCACAGTATAATCTCTTCAGAGCGCTTAACAGACCGTTGTGGCCCATTATCGCTTTCATAAAGAAAATCCGTATCTTCGCCATTGTAGAAGCCGCTGCTTCTTTCACCGTCTTGATGAATCAACAAATCATCGGAGCCTCGAAACTGGACCAGTGACCTTGGTGGTTTCCTCAAGAATCCAAAACAACTACAGCAGCCCATGTCAGTTTGGTCCGACATGCAGAATGGGCAGGCACCAGAGAACCCTGAAGCGGGAAAGAAGTGCCGAGATTAGCTCTGGCTGCCCGCGAGAGGTTCGCGTGCCGTTTTAACCGATATAAATGAAGTCGCTACAATGTGTACTACAATTAACTTGTAGGCTCTACCTTGAAAAGACATTCCGTTTCAAAGCTAATTATTGTAGAAAAATCAACAAACAGTTTTTAGAAGCTGAAAAATAGAGGCCCATTAACTTGTGAAACATGCTCTCCAAAAAAGTAATGGGATGACAATCGGAGCTAAAATCAAGGACTTAGATGACTGAGTCATGAATCTTGCATAACTAGAAATATGTAGTAAGTTTTGTGTTCTCTGGTGCCGAGATTAGCAAGATCTGCCAACCGGCACACTTGTGACAGTGTTGGTCATTTCCGCATTAACATGACACCTGGGAACGAGCGTCCCTATATGAGGATATTAAAGTGCAAGCCAAAGACAACCAAAACAGCTAACTAATTGATGTATGCCTGGATTAGAGCAGCGTAATTTGTGATATACAAAGGTTAGCACATTATTTACCTCAAACCTAAAGGGTAAAGGCGACAAGGATTATTTATATCAAAAAGAGTCCAGATAATTCTGGTAAACATAGAAAATTATTTGAAATCGTGGTGTGATACATTAATCTGTTCTTTGAAAACACCGATGCATTAACATAGAAAAAACAGAGATTCGTGTTTGCAATGTTTATTTGCTCTTTTATCTGCTCATGAGCTTTCTAGAGAATGCTCCGTTCTCGTAAACTGCAATCTCATAGTTAAGCGCAAGTAGGTGTATTGTTTCTAGGTATCCTGCAGGCTAATAATTTTTCCTCATTGGGACAACATAATACATTAAGGCTTTATGCCAACTGTCCATACAGTCGAGAGTACATTGTTTATTTGGATATGGGTATAATAAATATATACTCTCTTGTTACAACCTCAATTTATTTTTCCCATTGCCTAAGTCACGGGATCTCCGATCAAGAAGGTATGCGTTACCATTGTGATGTAACTTAAATGGGCCTCATTCCCATGTCCAGAGATGCTACAAAAATTGCTTTCCGTGCTAACCCCATTGTAAAATGGTCTGCCAGATTTTTCTCAATATGAATATAGTTCACAGCAATCACTCCGGAGTTTCTCAGTTTTCTGACAGATTTAAGCCTACACTTCACATATCTAGAGGACTTCATATTATCCTTTGTACTTGTAACTTTGGACAACATTGTTTGATTATCACAGCACATCAGGATTGCAAGTATTGTTTTCTCAACCAATGACAAGTCCAGTAGAAGCTCTCTTAGTCACAAGTCATGCGATTTTCATGCGAAAATATGCGAATATATGCGTGCGCGTGTGTGTGATTAGCTAGAACCCTTCTCATACCATCTCTATCCAGGGGCGGAGCCAGGAATTGGATATGGGAGGAGCAACATAGACAACAAGTAGAGTAGAACCAATGAACCATGCCGGATTTACCGATCCAATAGTCACATATCACAGTAATATGTTTTGCAAATTACAATGCAAAGAAAACTACATCTCTAAGAAGGGATCGACTACTCTGATACCAAATATAATGAATCCTAGTTCATAATGGGATAAATATCCAACGGAGAGAGGTCAAACAGCGACGACTTAAAGTAGAACAACGCTAGATGAAAGAGGGCATCGATTGAGGGAGAGGAACGGATCTAGAGTAGCCGGTCTAGGGGAGAGACCAAAGTTAGGAATTGGTGACTTGGAATACTTCTTCATTATTCATTGCTTGATGATAATGGATATATGCTATTTATTTTATAGGGATAACTTGATTTGACCTTTGAGAAATAATCTCTATCTCTAAGAAAAATATATCTAATAGATGGAATATATCTATTAATATACTAAATCTATCTAATAAGGAAATTAACTATTCTAATATTTATCCTAACTAATCTAATCTTACCATGCGCGGCTAGCACCGCGGGGTTACTGTTCATGGTTTCACGCACATAAACAGTACATGTAAACAGTATTTTCGGCACGTGACATCCATTATTGTGCTTCTCTAGCCATGAATAGAGTGGGACTTGGGCCGTGCCGTGCGCAAGCACGCCCAAGCCCATCGTGCTTCGTGCGCTTCGTCGCGTCGTCGGCTCGGCCCGATCATCTCATCGTGCCGTACCGTGCCGGCCCGCGGCGTCTTCGGCCAGGCCCAAGCACGGCCCAAAGCCCACCGTGCCAGCGTTCGTGCCGTGCCAGCCCAAGCCCAGCCCGAAATTACTATACGCAAAGGCGGTGACGACGGTCGGCATCTTTCTTTCTCTCGTACCCGTCTCGTTTAAAACTAGTTGAAATAATTGAATTAATTGCATAAAAATATGGGCACGCAAGGGGGTTAGGTAAATCGGTGACGAGGAAGGACGAGACTGGTGATGAGTAGGATGGAGACTAGGGTGGAGAGAAGGAGAGGGTCGCAGCGAGGGAAAGAAGTAGATAGGCATGGTGGAGAGGAAGGAGGAGGCCAATGACATGGGGGAGAAGGGCGGGAGGAGAAAGAAATGTTGCTTAGTTGTGTGGTAATGTGTCGGTGTTGAAGGAGATAGAGAAAGAAGTGATTGAGTGAGGGTGACGAGGCACACTAAGAAGAAAAGTAGTAAAATATCTTTGTTGTGAAATATGTTAGAGGTAACTTATTAAAAATATTGTTACTAAGACTGTCTCTTGTGATATGGAGATGATATAATAAAATTAGAGATGACTTTATTATTGGTGACCTTTTTGGCTGCGCCTTATGGTTTTTGGCTGAAATTTTTGAATTTTGGCTGTTCACGGTACAGATTACAGACGGTATACATCTCATACATACATGCATACATACATACATACATACATACATCTCATACATACATACATCTCATACATACATACATACATCTCATACATCTCATACATACATCTCATACATACATACATACATACATACATACATACATACATACATACATACATACATACATACATACATACATACATACATACATACATACATACATACATACATACATACATACATACATACATACATACATACATACATACATACATACATACATACATACATACATACATACATACATACATACATACATACATACATACATACATACATACATACATACATACATACATACATACATACATACATCTCATACATACATCTCATACAATTTGTATGATGATATTTCTTAAGAAAGAACAATAAAAGACACATTATATTACAAGAACAATAATGAACTCGGCCTAAATCACAGCATATCTCAGTAACTTTTTTCATTCATTATATTAGGATCCAACAATCCTCATCCCATCATATATGTTAGAATATATTGATTTGATTGATCTTCTTCTCCAGCAGTCCAGCTCCGTACAGATGTATATGTCACAGCGGATATATAGGATCTTTTCGTGATGAAATTAAAATTTACGAGGGCTAGAACAGAAGAAATCAAAATAGATAAAAACCTATTCGTAGATTTCAAAAAAACTGAAGGACTAAATCGCAAAAATATCTAAATCCCTAAATCCTCCGCCGCCGCCTATCTCATTCCTTTCCCCGAATCCCCCGATCTCCAGCGCCTCCCTCGGTCCCTTCTCCCCCTCCTCGATCGGCGCCGCCTCCTCCCCAGATCTCTCCCTCCTCCTCCTCCCCCAACTCGCCCGGCCGCCGCCCCACTCCTCCCCGCCGCCCCTCCTCCCAGATCTCCCCCGCCGCCTCCTCCCAGATCTCCCCACCGCCGCCTCCCTCCCAGATCTCCCCACCGTCGCCCGCCTCCCGGATCTCCCCACCGCCCCTCCTCCCGGATCTCCCCACCGCCCCTCCTCGCCCGGCCGCCCCTCCCGCCGCCCCCCCCGCCGCCCCCTCCTCCCGCCCCCTCTTCCCGACCTTCTTCCCATATCTCCCCGCCACCTTTCCCTCCCTCCCATGGCCGCCATCTTATCGCCCGGCGCACCTCTCCCCAGCCTTTTCCTCCTCCTCCTAGCCCCCTCCTCCCCGGTCGTCCCTCCTCCCAAGCCGTCCCCTCCTCCCGGTGCCTCCTCCTCCCGCCTCCCCCCTCCTCCCCGGCCTCTGTTGCTCGGCGGGCGGCAGAGACCTTGACTACACCGACAGCGCGCCGCGCCGGCGTCTTCGTCTGGGCCGCCGCTGCCACACCGCTCCTCCTGCGGCCATCGTCGACTCGTCGAGCTCCGGTGACTGGTACACCTCCTTCCCCTCTACTCCCTCTCTCTGCTCTGTGATGTGTGATGGGTTGTGGTTGTGGCCTTGTGGGGAATCTGGGATGACCGTGAGGGATGTCGACGGGAGGGGGGACTGGGGAGGCGAGGTAGAGGCCGAGGCGGCCCGCCCGCCGCCGCCGCCGCGTGCCGCCGTGCCGCCCGCCGCCGCGTGCCGCCCGCCGTGCCGTGCCGGCCCAAAGCACGGCACGCCACGCCGGGCCGTGCCGTGCCGCCCACCGTGCGGATTGCAGGCCCAGACGGCCCACCGTTCGTCGGGCCGGCACGCCCGCCACGTGTCGGGCCGGGCCGTGCTCGGCCGTGCCGGCCGGCCGTGCTTTGGCTGGCCCAAAAAGCACAGCCCAAGTCCCAGCTCTAGCCATGAAGCCTCGGCATGCTGCTGTGAAAAAGGCAGGCACTTGAAAAGGGGCACCAGTTAGGAGGTTAGGACCTAGCCATTAACCTTGAGGGGAATAGCCATTCTCCTCATTGCTGTAGAATTTAGAGTGGATGGAATAGTTTATTGTTAGTGTAACATCTACCTAGGAACTTGAGAGACCAAAGGTTAAATGGATTGAAAAAATGAGATACTGCAACAAACCATGTAGGAACCTACCATAACTTGATTCTCTATGTTAGGTTAATTGTATACAAACTAATTAAGGGTTTGATTGACAGGAGATTTGAGTTTGAACCTTAATTCTCTATTAGGTTAATTGTATACAACTACATGTGGAACTAATTATAAACTGCGAGGAAATTTCCACGTTATTCGAAAAAGGGAAAAAGAGCATTTTTTGTACTTTGTATAACTTGGACACATTAAGTACTATTTTTATATTCTAAAATTTTATCTTTTGACATGAAGACTAAGAAAATCTAAGAAGCTAGCCCCGTGCGGATGCATGGGTTGTAGTAAGAGCTAGCCCGTGAAGATGAAAGGTTGCCCTACAGCCTGATATATACCAATATCATTTTCATTTTTTTCGTTGAGAAGTACCATAGCTACATATGAAGAAGCATTCGAAATAATGACCAAGACGTTTAACTAGTCATCAGTGCAGTAACAGCTGTGTGAAACTATAGTCCCTAGGTCGTTATGCTGAAAATTTACAACTTGATGCACTTTCTAATAGACGTTTACAACTATAGTCCATAGGGTCTCTGTCCTTGCACTTTCTATTCTTGCTTCGTCTTCGCCAGGTCCAATCATAGACGGCTAATACACGTTTTATCTAAAATTGTTAGTATTAAGTACAATCATAGACGATTTATATAAATAAAATATCACAAACAGTTTATGTTGAAAACCATCTATGAAGGAAAAACAGTTTCTGCCTTTTCCTTGTCATTGTTACTATATGTAAAGATTATTTTGTCTGTTTGCTTGGATTTGTTAATTGGGGCATGATGTGCAATAGGCATGTGCGGTTGTGCAGTCTAATTTTTTTTGGGTTCTTCAGTTGAAGTAAAAGAGACCAGTAATAGAATCTATGAGATTGTATGTGTGTTGCTGATTTTTCAGGCTGATCTTCAGTTGAACTAAAACATAAGAAATACAAGGGCATGAATTGTGTTATGCTCAACTGAGCTCATTACCTGATTGTACATTTGATGCAGCTGCACAATCTTTGATCGGGTGGTTTCGAGAACCACACACATAACAGGTTTGCCGGCTCTGCTTATCCAAATGAAACTTAATGTGGGCATTGCATTGTGATAGTTGCCTTACTGATGCCATTTCATGTTTCTTCCTTTTGATTACGTGTTTGTTCCAGAGGAGAAAAAAAAAACAGATCTTAAGGCAATTTAGGTTTGTTTATCGTTTTTGTGTTCATTTCAAGCTGGGGTTCACTGCCGCTGTTTTCTGTTTTGGTACGTGTGTGCTGGATGATTTGGCTAGGTTAGTTCCCTGCTTACTACAGACAAATTTAAACGATGAATGTTGTCAAATAGCATGCTTCTTTAATCTTTATACATTCATGGGAGCATTCACTTTAATTTGTCGACTACATTGTTTGGTATTCTTAGATCTGCATGTTCTAAAACGATATATAGATATTTGTATACGATCTACAATGCCATGATAGCCATGCGCTTGGAGTTATTCCAGTTTTACATTGACAAGTCGATTGAGTTGCATATTCTTATGTATTTCTCCTATAGCCAGCTTTACCTATTTTGTTTCTGGGAGCAAAACATTGCCATGGTACAGTAGGAACATAAGAGAAATGGATTTCATTGATTTTGTAGGACCAGACAGATAACATAGGGGAGAGGGGTGAATGGTGTCTAGAGATTTTTCCTCCAAATATTCACATATTCCTTTTCTCTAATACTTACAAAACTATGAAGATTAGAATATGAGGTCTACTTGAAAACAGAGAAACACATAGCTCAGTACGACCAGATCAGAGCACAACGTGATCGAGTTACGACCACTTGACACAAACACAACATGGTGATTACGACTACTGGTCGAAAAGCACCGGACAGCCAACCTGAACGCAACCAGTCAGTAGAGAAAAGTAATGTGGTCGAAAGGCAGACAACGTGGTCGAAGCCACTGTGGTCGAAACCAACGTGGTTATAACCAGCATGGCCGAAACCAGCATGGTTGAAACCAACTTGGTCGAAACCAACGTGGTCGTAACCAGCGTGGTCGAACCAGAGTTGTCGATGTCTAGTGTGTGGTCGAAAAACCAGCGTAGTCCAGGACCAATGAGTGGTCGGAAACCAGCGCTGTCAAAGTCCGACGCGGTCGTAAACAACGTGATCGAAGGCCAATGAATGGTCGACACCACCATAGTCGATGACCAAAGTGCGGATAGAAAATACGTGCAGCCGAAAACCAATATGTGGTCATAACAGTTCAGAATGTGACTGAGAGATCTACGACAATTGAGTGATCGAAACCAGATGTGGTCGAAAAATGACTAGAAGTACTGAAGGCGCCTGACCACACTACTTAAGGCCATTGAGGAGATTAGTTGTGGTCGTGAACAACTAGAAGTAACAGAAGAGGTGAACGACCACTAGATCTAAAAATATTAAATCTTTTGATTCAGAGATCAAACGGCCACGAAAATTTGTACGCAAATAACTTAAGGTCTCAAGAAGCTAATCCCATCTTGGATTGAAAACTTAGCAAGCAAATTGAGAGCTGTTTGAGATTTGATCAAAGGCGCATAAGAACAGAGACTTGAGATCGAACAGATGAACCGACCATGCTCCTGGGAAGATAATAGCCAAGATGGCTTTGAGTCCAATCCCACATGTCACAGCAAGCAGCTACATCGAAGAAATCAAATTAAAACTCTTGGATCAAGAGAAGATCGAGAGAGAAGAAAATGATCTCAAAACAAAGGAGCAATATGACGTGGTTGACGACCATCCAGTACTCGTAACCGACTGCGGTCGTAAACAACTCGAGAAGCAGTGGAGGCGCACGACCACGTGATCTACGACCATCGAGCAATCGAAAACAAGTGTGGTCGTAAGTAGACGCGATGCAATCTAAGACTTGACCGTGGTCGAAACCAGAAGCGATCGAAAATGGTTTGGAAGAACAGAGCAATGTACGACCGCAAGATCTAAAATTCACATATCTTTTGATTAAAAGATCAAATGACCGTGAAATTTGGTACGCAAATTGCTTAAGGTCACAAGAGGCTGGTCCAATCTTGAATTGAAAACTTATTAACCAAGTTGAGACTTTTTTGCAATTTGATCAAGCGCACATGAACTGTGTTCTAAAACGAAGTCACTGATTAGAACCGCTCATGGGTCAAGGATAGCCAAGATGGCTTTGGTTATATTCCCACTTGTCACTACAATTCAGAGCATCCACGAGATCAAACCAAGAACACATCCAGAACAAGAAAGGAAAGGGACAGAACCAAAGAACCGAAGAAAAAGAAAAATAGAGGAAGAACCAAATTGAAGCCGGGCAAGCTCAATCAAAAAGATACACAAACGAGTGGATCAAAGATTGCTGGATTTCTCACTTGAGATATTGGTTTCACAGCCACTCCCCTCGGGAGGACAAGCTCTAAGCCTACAGTCAACACTTACTCTTTAACCTAACTCCCATGAGAAGGAAGAGTTAGCTACCACAAGGCTTAGCCTACCTTCTCAAACCCTACCTCTTGTCTCCCCTCCCCTTTTTATAGGCTCACCAATGAACCCTAGACCTAATGGATCATATCATTAGTCCAACCGGAGATAACCCGTTAACCCAACCTAACACCAGTTTTTACTCACGCACGCTTCTCAAAGCAGCTTACATGTTGCCCCAATGACTTGTTGTCAAGCCTCTCATGCGTCCAAATCCCACCGAACCATCGTCGCTTGCAAACGACCCAAGTCACTTAGCGCAACACGTGCTTCTCCTCACGCATGACTGCATCGGGCATCCTTGACCGTCTGGACCTTGACTCCTTCTTAGCCTAGTCCCGATATTCATATGCTTCGCCATGACCTAGCTCCAAAGTCCTGCAACCAACACGAACAAGCAAACCATCACGTAGCACCGCACAATACACAAGGATCATTAATTAGCGTAATTTATCCATACAATGCACAATACAAAAAGTATGCACCCAAAACACTATTCCTAATCCTAGAACCAAGCAATAAACTCATGTACACATTAGCAACAAACACCCTGGACAACCCTCATCAGCACACCAACAATCCAGTGAATGACCACAACCCACCGAGATAAACCAGTAGCCTACGACCACATACAAGACCACTACGACTACCACATAGCTCGCTACGACCATCGAGAACACAAGCTACGACTATCGATCACACAGGCAAAGCGTTGCGACCACTACACAGATCGCTACGACCACTGCACACATCGACTACGACTATCGATCACAACCAGGTAGAGCTACGACCATCAATCACAGGCTATGACTATCAATCACAGCTACGACTATCGATCACAGCTACGACTATCGATCACGACTAACAGAAGCTACAACTATCGATCACAAGCTACGATCACACAAATTCGTTCAGCACTGAACCTTTCGATCACTCCAAGTCGTTCTGCCGATCGGTCCGGCCGACTACCACGTCGTAAGAGCATCTGCCGACCACTAAGTCGTAAGAAGCAAGAGCTCTGGTACTCGCAGACAGACAAGCTAAGATGATAGAACAAGAAGCATTCTTTTGCAAACTCCTCAAAAACCAAACTCAACCTCTACACAAACTCTAATCCAAAGGTTAATTACTCATTATAACTATGGGGTGACCTTCACATGGTCTCACAATCTCCCCCTTGATGAGTATATTGACAAACACCGAAAAGACATGAAGATGAGTTTGTTTTTTGAAAAGAAAAGCAAGAAGTTGCAAAAACCACACATGGTCCACAAGAAGATAAGACAAAACTCATGGCCATATTGGCAAAGTATGAAATGGAGCAAACAACAAGAAAGACCAAGTTTTCTACAAAAAGCTCAAATCACACCTATAAATCCAATCTTGCTCATGATTCAAAGAAAAGAGAAATTACTCACCATGACCATTTTCATAGCAAGATGACCATGCATTCTCCCCTTTTAATGCCTTTTGCACCCCTTAATGCATTTCCTTTATCATTCTCCTCCTTTTGGTAATAGAGTTATCAAGATGCATGAAAGAAAATAGAGCATGAATGAAATGGAGTGACTGCATTTGATTCATTTTAAGCATAGGAGCCATGAAGATTATCCAAAATGACTTTCTAAATATTACACCGAGCCATAAAAGAACAAAGCGATATCTAGATCTTGACAAACCATGTATTGCTAAGCTTAAGTGAAATAAGCCATAAATTGAGATTAAATAGATTGTTTAATATGTCAAGTCACTCAAGATCATAGTCTAGCTATAGGTATCCAAAAATGAATTAAGCCATGTCAATATTCTAAGTGGATCTAAGAAGCTATAATTGAGTCAATTTAGAGTGCTACAGGTTCAAGATTGAAACATTGTGTTCAAGTACATGATATCACTTGTAATTGAGCAAATTTAGCACATTTGGTATAAAGAGTTGGTTGACACCACAAAACGGTCACACAAGTATGGAGCTTTCATAGACTTGCTCGACTCTATCGTCACTTTGTGAAGGATTTCAGCACCATCACTGCACCACTTAATGAATTGACGAAGAGAGGTGTTCCTTTCAAATAGGGACAAGTGCAAGATGAAGCTTTCAACCTTCTCAAAGAAAAGCTCACAAATGCACCATTGCTCTAAATTCCTGACTTTGGTAAGACTTTTGAACTTGAGTGTGACACTAGCGGAATTGAAATTGGTGGAGTGTTGATACAAGAACGTAAACCTGTTGCTTATTTCAGTGAGAAATTGAGTGAGTCTAGTTTGAACTCAACATTATTTATGGTCTAAAGGAGTTGTTATTTATTCTAACCATAAATCTTTGAAGCATGTTAGAAATCAATCTAAACTGAATCGTAGACATGCACGTTGGGCTGAATTTATGAAATCTTTTCCTTATGTCATTAAACACAAGAAAGGGAAAGAAAATATGATTCTTGATGCTTTGTCTAGACGGTATACTTTGTTGTCTCAACTTGATTGTAGAATTTTAGGCTTAGAGACAATAAAATGTTTATATGCTTCTGATGATGAATTAAAAGATGCTCTATCTAATTGTAAAAGCAAGAATAAATCTATTTTTAGTGATGGCTTCTTATTTAGAGCTAACAAGCTATAATATTCCAACTAGTTCCATTCGTTTTTTGTTGTTACAGAAGACACATGACATTAAAGATTTGAGGCCATACTTGATAGACCAAAATGAGCTTGAGTCGAGGACGACTCCAATTCAAGAGGGAGAGGATGATGATGACATCACTTTCTTGGATACACACAACACTCATCCACAAGATGATAGGCGAGGAACTATGACAAAGGCACGCGCACGACAATTGAATTATCAGGTGAGCTCGTTCCTAGGGTTGTATAATTCAACGTCTGAGAATGAGTTGTTGTCTGATGCATGTGATGTGATTGTGCTTAGGAACATGGGCAAGGACCAAGGAGAGACTTGCAGGAAAAATCATCCATATTGGGCACGGTTGGTAACAACAAAGGTGTGATGTAGCGATTATAGGATGGACTTGGTTGTTTCGGTCAACTAGCCTCGCCGTCAATGTCATATCAAACAATCGTAGTTATTGTTCTCATCGAAAGATCGAGCCAAATCCCCTAATCACTACCCCCAAGTTATATTAAAAAAATGATGTATTTATTAGGATAAATAAAAAAAAAAGAAAACGCGGGCTATAGACATAACAATAGTGCAATGAATGCTGAGGGGAAAAAAGAGAAAGTGCACAATACATTTGTATAATAGGAAACGTTCGCCTATCCTGTCATTGGTGTTATCATATGGGGAAATTGTTGAGGTAATTGGGGGCTTTCCACGTAGAATCTCTTCACGGCGAGTTTTAGCAGACTGAGTTGGATCCATGAAAGCAAATAGTGAAAAGGAACCCAAATAGTAACCAGATTACTATCACTTTCTTGTATTGGGCTGGTCGATCAGCAGATTACTATCACGGTTGGTAGTAGGAGGCGTCGACCGCTATCGATGATCGATAGAGTGAGCTACAGCTACAGTAACCAGTCAGTGATCAATTGAGTGAGTTTTAGCAGACTGAGTTGGATCCATGAAAGCAAATAGTGAAAAGGAACAGGGCGGCAGTCCAGCTAGAACACTTATATCGCACTAGAAAAGCTAATAGGTAAACTGTCTAGCTAAAAGGCTAATACTGTATATAAAAAAAGTGACGAGAATACAGAAGCAAGCGGTAAGGCTACCAGGAAGGAAAGAATTAGTTACAGGCTGGCCGGAGGTAATAATTAGGAACTAAGGATTGTACGAATGATCTTCAAAAAGGCATCAACAGTAAACCTAATGAAGTACCCAATTGTAGATTTATGAAAGTACGTAATAGGAGTTATCTCTCTAAGTACAGAAATCTAAAGCAGTACGAAAGAAACAAGCAAATTAAGTAAGTAATGTGATTAGAAAACTGTTTGGGAAAAAGCAAACACTAAAGAAAGTATTACATAAGGTAGTACATGAGTGATAGTAGGTAGAGTTGAAAGCAGTACGTATTATGAATTAACCAATTTGGAATGCATTGGAAATGCAAGAGTTTGTACAAAAGAGGTAAGTGTAAGCTGAAAGAAGCAGAATTTGGCGACATAGGGAATTAATTCAATGGAAATGTAAGAAACTATGTGTAAAAGGGCAGTATAGCAGAGTGTAACAAGTAAATCAAAGCAAATAGAAGAAGCAAATAGTGGAAATAATAATATGTAAAAAGGTAATACAACTAAGAAGCAAACACTGATCGATAGTAAGTTTTAAAACAGAGTGGAAACCAAATAATCGCCAACCACTATAGTGAAAACCACTATAGTTGTAGCATGAACAGATGCATCCAAAGAGGCAGCAATAGAAGGCATAATAGAATAATCCAATGTAATATATTAAGTAATCAGAAATTAGCGTAATCAAATAGGTAAGTAGAAATGTTAAAGAACATAAGAAAATTAGTGTGCACAAAATTTCAGTAGAGTAGTATACGTTTAGGTCAGTTTTTTTTTGTTTTTGATCTAATATATGCGATATATATTTTGGTAAATCACTGTGAGTTGGTATATGTTGTCATCTAATTTTTAGATAAGTTCTTAGTAGCAGTAGCACAGCGGCAAACATAATAGTTATGGATTGCGAAATTAAAGGCAACTTCTATACGTGAAAAATGTTTGTCACTGTGATATTTACTAAAGGATGTTAAGGTGATCTTTGAGAACATGTAAGTTCTGATTTAAAATGCACATAGCACCCTAAATGGCGTTCTAATAAACCATATAAAATGAATTCAATGTAAACATGGAAGTGAAAAAAATCTACAAAAGCATATAATTTGTGTGAAAGGCACACATAATATACATCAACCAAACGAACTGTATGCACAAGGTAATCTGGAATGATTAAGGGAACAAAAACAGGACAATAATTAAACGTGGACCGTCGCATCACTGTCGATTGTCGGAATTCCCCAAGTGAGCCTCAAATCCAATTCCTATGGTAGAGTCAATTTCGTTTCAATTACTTGTGTCTGTACCATCCTCATGCCCTTAGAAACCACTGAAGCATCACCATGGCCTGTGAAACCTCACAGCTCATCGACCACCTACTTCCCTGCCAGCCGAAACCACCCCGCCTTGGACCACTCACTACAGACCTCCATGACCCAAACCATAGCCACCCGAGCCACCGTGACCACTCCCAGATGGTTAAAAAGCAGCTAATTAGAAGGAAGAACCTCCCTATAGCTCCTGTGCCATTCAAACGCCTCGAGAAGGAACCACCTCACCGCCGGCCAACAGTAGCCTTCCGATTGCCATCGAGCCTCAAAATAGAACCCCTTCATCCCTAGGAGTCCACCCATATCCCCAGTTTTCATTTCTATGCACCACAACTCGAGATTTTCCTGATTTTCATTTCCCTTGTTTCTCGGTACTGTAGCAAATGCGAGGAGGAAGATGATGAACAGTGTTGTCGGGTCACTGTTCATCCAAACCTAGCTAGGTACTGTAGCAATCCAATATTGTAGCTAGGTGCAGGTGAAGCAAATGCGGGTTGCATCAACGATGCCATGGGGAAGGGCTAGCGACAGGGAGGAGGCGAAACCAGGGGTGGTGGCATGGCCGGCGCGCTGTGCGGCCAACGAAATAAGGGAGGGAGGAAGAGAAGGGAGGAGGAAGGAGGCGGTCCAGCACTTCAAATTTTTGAAATTTCTGAAATTTTAGGCAAATTCAAAAAAACTTTGGAAAATTAAATTCCAAATTTTTAAACTTACACAAGAACAAGACCATTCCGAAAATGGGATGTTACAATGGCATACGAAGCCGTTTGTGATGATCTTTTTTGCAGTAGTGTATAAAACCTAACATATGAGAGAAAAGCTGACAATAAACCTTCTGACTTGCCAGTTATACCCAGTTTCTTATAGTCTTAGAAAACTCTGAGCTTATTTTCACCTTAGTTCGAGAGGAGAGAGTAGTGACGCGGGAAGAATCATTATAAGGTAGTTTATGAATTTTTGCTTGCTAACACTGACGACCCTTTAAGAGAAAACAGACCAATTTATTTGATCTAGGAATGGACTTGACAAAAAATTGGGAAGGGTGGCCGAGCCTCCTGTGCCATTGTCCTTCTTTAGGCTCAATAGCTGGAACCGAACTTGCATCACCCTTGCTCACGACAGCGGCGTTTTCTTTTCCTAGTCCATAAGGTATATATGGACTATGGGGTGACTGACCTAAAAGTTATGGGCGTTGCGATCCTTTGCGAGATGCAGTGGTTGTTTATCTCTACTAATATAAAATAAAAATTCATCTGTCACCCCATAAAAATTCATCAGTCACTCCCACATAATTTTGCAATAAATTATGCATTCAGGCTTTGCTAGCTTAATTTATATTATAAACACAACAGCTATTATATAACCAACAATTTTGCAAACCATCTTCAATAAACACTCACCAATTACTAATTAGATCGATCTAAATTGTAATGCAAAGAAAAATAAATTTCATTACTAACCATATCTAGAGCAGGAAAGTATGAATCTTCAAAGCTCAATCGATTTCTGCCTCCTCCCACCAAATTAATTAGCTTGAAATCGCCTAGCTTGCCTCCTGAGCGAAAGAGAACAGCATCGGCTAGATCTGGATCGAAATGAAGACAGATGCGGTTCTGAGCAGCGCAATAAATGTATGTGGCCATTATCACATACGGTTTTTAATTAACAACCATCTGTGATAATTTTGAGATCATCACAGACGGTTTTTAAAACAAACCGTCTGTGATAATCAGCTTATCACAGATGGCTTTTTATTAAAAATCGTCTGTGATAATCCCAGATTATCACAAATGGTTTTTAAAAACCGTCTGTGATACGAAAGTATCACAGATGGTTCATCGGTAAGAACCGTCTGTGATACTAGTTTTCTCCGACGCCATCAACACAGACGGTGTCCAAATTAAAACCGTCTGTGTTACTGTCGGCCACAGACGGCTTTGTCAAACCGTCTGTGAGTTGGCGTCTAGTATTAAGCTTTATGTAGTAGTGTTACGTACTGGTACATATGGATGATACAAATAAATGCTATAATACTTAGTACCTTTTATTTACTCATACGTATGGATGATACGTACGTCTCAATGTTGTAACTGTATATATATACTAGTTGATTCTGGATTAGCGTGGGAATAGACGGACGATCGGGACTAAAAACCCGGGTTCTGATCGACGAAGTGATGCCGTGAGGCCGACTAGTGGTCGACCATTGGCATCCCAGTCGCCTAATTCAGTCTTGACACTGCCATGGCCGCTGGTTGCAAGTGAGGCACAATATATAGCAATAGAGGATAAGGAAGGGAAGGAAATGGCTGGCTAGGGGTAGTAGTAATGAATTTTTTTGAAAAAAATTAAGTTAGCGGTGGTATTTTCTGAATGACTTGTGCGTTCCAATTAATGGCATAGAACCTAAGAAAAAGCAACGTCGACAAAGTTCCAAATAACCAAATCTCCAGTGGTACAACATCAAATCTCTCAAAGGAAGTAAGACGTACTAGATCGAATAGAACCATAGAATGTTCTGGACAGAACCTCAATTCTTTGCTTCCGATGGTTGTAAAGGGAAGCCCCAAATGTGCAACCTCTGTACCTTAACTGAACGGGTGCCAGAAGCTGTTTCACCTTCTTTCTCTTCTACTCGTCGTCTCAGAATACGGGCAGTTAATTTTAAATAAAACTTTAACTATTAATATACGTAAAAGTGTTTAGAATTATCACATAAAAATTATATTAGTAAATTTATCATCGGAAGTAAAAAAATGATAGGCAAAAATGTGTATTGGGATAATTTATTGATGTCAAAAACGACAAGTAAAAAGAGAGGAGTATTTAGAATTATCATATGGAAATTATATTACTAGATTTGTTGTCAAGAGTACTTCTTTATTATTATATTTTTTGCTAACATATAACTATGAAAAATAATAGGCAAAAGTGTGTATTGGGAGACCTTGCCGATGTCTGAACGACGAATCAAAACGAGAGGAGGAAACAGTACAACAAGAGAACGCTCTTGACGGAACCTTAATTCGTTGCTTCGGATGGTTATAAAGAGAAAGCAAATGCATGCGCGGATTCGTACGTACTCCAATTACCATTTTAATTTCTTTAAATAACTAAAGATGCAACCACTATACTTCAACTAAACGGATGTCTGAAGCACCTTTGCTAACTATAACACGCGATCCTCCACGGAGGTTGCAAGCGCATGTATATATGGGCATCAAATCTAGGCTCCGTTCGACACTTAGGTAATTTCTTTATTTGTTGACTATTCATATTATAACTGTAGTGTCTTACTAGATTTGGCAATGGTCGATCGTGCCATGATATGTACGTGCATGCTTAGCATAGTTCCTACGTTGTTTAGGTTATGGATTAGGGTTTAGGGTGCGCACATATGAAAAGCTAAATCTGTGCTTACGTGTGGCAACACCTAATTAGACTTGGGCATTAGTCATGATCCAGCAAAGCTTAATATATTTGTAATTCTTTTTGAAAGAATGGAAGACAAATTGAACACAACACACGCATACACACTTCCGAAGGCTATAGTTGCATTAATTAAAAAAAACTGTTAAAAATCGCGTAGAAATTTGTTCAGGCACTCCAATCTTCCTATCTTCCTATTGTTCAGGCAACACATTCGTTTTAGGACTCGTTGTTCTTCCTATTTGCCCCGAATTTGGCTTCATTCTTCCTATTAGCACATGATATTGAAGGCCCCTGTACCTTTTTAATAATGAGTCAAAATAAATAAAAACAATTTTGGAAGAAATTATGCAAAGTGAGCGACGGTGTTGCATAAAAATCTCGTAGTGCATCAGTTCAAAACTCAGCTTGTTTCACAAATACGACACATGTATATTGCATATGTAAACTATGAATCGCATGTGCCCTACGTAATTTCTCTCTGTACTCGAAAAAAAAATATAAACATACATAAACACACGCATCTACATATATACGTACGTACTTAAAAATCAGTAGGTGGTCATGTACTCCTAATTAGAGCTGGGACTTGGGCCGTGCTTTTTTGGGCCAGCCCAAAGCACGGCCGGCCCGGCACGGCCCAAGCACGGCCCGGCCCGACACGTGGCGGGCCGTGCCGGCCCGGCACGAACGGTGGGCGGGCGGGCCTGACCATCCAGCACGGTGGGCGGCACGGCACGGCACGGCAAATCGTGCCGTGCTCGGGCCGGCACGGCACGGCGGGCGGCACGGCGGGCACGGTCCACGCACGGCGGACGGGAGGTGGAGGAGGCGGCGGCGGGTCTGGGAGGTGGGGGCGAGGCGGCGGCGGGAGCCCGGGAGAGGTGGGGAGGAGGCGGGGCCGGGGAGGTGGGGAGGAGGCGGCGGGCCGGGGAGGTGGGGAGGAGGCGGGGGCCGGGAGGTGGGGAGAAGGCGGCGGCGCGGGAGGTGGGGAGGAGGCGGAGCGGAGGGACCGAGGGGCGAGGCGAGGGAGGCGGGCGGGTCGGTGGGGAAGCCGGGAGGAGAGAGGGGGCGGTGGAGGGCGGCTGGGAAGGAAGGGGCGGAGGGGAGGGCGAGCGGAGGGGAGGCCGGAGGGAGGGAGGGGCGGGGGGAGGACCGGAGGAGGGCGGCGGGGAGCCGTGCGGGAGGGAGCCAAGGAGGAGGCGCCGAGGCGGAGAGCCGGAGGGAGGCGCGGTCCTCCGCGCGGAGACAACGAGGCGTCAAGGCGTGGGCGCGGTCATCGGGGCGGGGACGACGCGACAGGCACTGGCCCACCCCACTGACGCGCACGACGCACGCGGGCGCGAGTCGCGCGACCGAGCCGGAGGAGCGGGGCCGGGCGGGCACGTGTCGGCCGCGTATTGGTTGGGCGGTGGAAAAAAAAGATGTATGTATGTATGAGATGTATGAGATGTATGTATGAGATGTATGTATGTATGAGATGGACGGATGTATGTATGTATGTATGTATGTATGTATGTATGAGATGTATGTATGTATGTATGTATGAGATGTATGTATGTATGTATGTATGAGATGTATGTATGAGATGTATGAGATGTATGTATGTATGAGATGGATGGATGTATGTATGTATGAGATGTATGTATGAGATGTATGAGATGTATGTATGTATGAGATGGATGGATGTATGTATGTATGTATGTATGTATGTATGTATGTATGTATGTATGTATGTATGTATGTATGTATGTATGTATGTATGTATGTATGTATGTATGAGATGTATGAGATGTATGTATGAGATGTATGTATGTATGAGATGGATGGATGTATGTATGTATGTATGTATGTATGTATGTATGAGATGTATGTATGTATGTATGAGATGGATGGATGTATGTATGTATGTATGTATGTATGTATGTATGAGATGTATGAGATGTATGTATGAGATGTATGTATGTATGAGATGGATGGATGTATGTATGTATGTATGTATGTATGTATGTATGTATGTATGTATGTATGTATGTATGTATGTATGTATGTATGTATGTATGTATGTATGCATGTATGAGATGTATGTATGTATGTATGAGATGTATGTATGAGATGTATGTATGTATGTATGTATGAGATGTATGTATGAGATGTATGTATATATATTTGAGGAGTAACAAGGATGTTCTGTAAAGAAAAGGGACCGTGAAGAGCAAGAAGGGTGGTGCTACCGACGGAGGTGACAGGTGCTACCTCGCGCGTTCACCTTCGAGGCAACTAACTATTCGTAAAGAAAGGAGCTAATCCTGGGAATACATGCATGGCACTGTAGACAAAAGGTGCGGATGGTCACCAAGCCGTTCTAACACCGCCTTCTTTTCCTTACGACAGATCCAGAAAGATGACGACCATCGCCGCCGCCTTCGCGTATAGTTACTTCGGGCCGGGCTTGGGCTGGCACGGCACGAACGCTGGCACGGTGGGCTTTGGGCCGTGCTTGGGCCTGCCCAAAAGCGACGCGGGCCGGCACGGCACGGCACGGCAAGATGACTGGGCCGAGCCGGCACGGCACGAAGCGGCACGAAGCACGATGGGCTTGGGCCGTGCCGGCACGGCACGGCCCAACTCCCAGCTCTACTCCTAATGTGCGATCGATATGTATTCGCGTCATATGAGAAGGTTCCCAGTAACATTAATTATATCATGCAGTGCCTTTAACCTTTTTGTTTACTAGTTATGTACCCGTGCGTTGCAACGAAACTCAATTGCATATATAAATAATCATGCTATAGAAAAGAGTTGCTCGATCGGTTGAAAAGTAGATGTGAGAAATTGAGGAATAGAGCGGTTAGAGGAGAATAGATGTCCAACCATCAACACGTGGGAGGGTGGGTGGGCCCACGTCAAACAAAGTATCTTTTATGTTAAGAGAGATTGGAAAGGGTGGGAGAGGCCGCACCAACCACCAACTTTTCTTTTTAGAATAGTAAAGATTGTATCCTTTAAACGTGACAAAAGTGTACGCCGCTATGTGGAGATCGATGCTATGCGTGTGTGTGTGCCGCACGCACGCAGACATGGTGCATGCATGGCTCTCTAGCTATATATATATATATATATATATATATATATGCAGAGAGACATGCGGCGTGCAAATGTGGAGCGAGCCGCACGAACCCAGCTAGCTAGCTAGGGTTAATTATACGGCAAGATTAGCCATATATATGGATCCTCCTAAGCCAACAGCAGCAAGCTACTTGGGTGATCTGAAATTGAGTGATGTGAAGAAGAGGATAGGGCGGCTATTCGATAGGGAGGTTTGGGAAGTGGCCAACTGGATCGATCTGTATCTACCTACTAGCCACTCAGATGTCGGTAGGGTAGACAGACCTATTAGCCATTTCGGCGGCATGAGGGTCAATGATGTTATAAAGGGAATGATGCTGCTTCTGGACGGTTGCTTCATCATCATGCACCTCTTCGACTACGCCTTTTTCGAACGTTCCGATCACACAAGGCCCGTGGCGGCGCAGATCAAGATCGACCTCGTCCTCCTCGAGAACCAGCTTCCCTTCTCTGTGCTCGAAAGCATCTTCGACTTCCTCTTCCATGAAGACAGATTCCCCTACGGCAACTCGAGGACGCTGCGAGGCTTGGCGGTATTTTACTGGGCCGGAAGAGAGAGGGGATTTGACGACTTGGTAAAAGTCTTCAACACGGAGATGGTCCACCACCTGGTGCACCTGATCCACCTGGCGCACTGCGATATGATAGACGCAGCGCAGGACCTACAGCGGTGGCGAGATTCCAAAAGCGGGGCCTGGGGCTGGCCGGCCGTTTGGAGCAAGAAATTCAAGAAAGCCATCGGCTTCTGCCCGATCATGTTAATGATGGTGCTCTGCTGCTGCTTCAGGGACGAACATATACTCGAGCTCGGTGCCAAGCGCGGGGAGACGAAGGCGGCGGCGGCTGTTTTTTCGGCTAAGACGGCTGCGGACGCGGCGAAGAAGGCGGCGATGACGGCAGAGGTTACTACTGCCGCTGCGAAGGAGGCCGCGAAGGTGACGTGCAAGTTGTCGGCTGCGGTTAAGAAGGTGGCTCATATTGCAGAAATGAAGAAGAAAACGGAGGGGGCCAACGGGAGGGCTACGGCTGAGAAGTTGGACGATGCTTGGAAGAAGGTGGTGCCGTTGGTGAGTGAGGCGGCGAAAAGGGCGGATACGGCTGCTCATAGATCAAGCTACCACACGGCGGACGCTGTGCTGGAGGCTGCCACTGCGAAAGCACAAGCGGCGGCGGCGGCGGACGCTGTGCTGGAGGCTGCCACTGTGGCAGCGCAAGCGGCGGCTGCTGCTGCTGACAAGACGGAGGACGACGACATGAGCCTCCAGGCCAAGGAGTTCCAGGAGAACATCGCGTCGGCGATGGAGCTGCACAACCTGGGTATAAGGTTCGTGACGACCAAGGACGTCGGCGGGAGCGAATACCACGTGCGGATCAGCGGCAACGACGAGGACGCGCTGGTGATCCCGCCGGTGGAGGTCAGCTGTAAGATGGCGCCGCTGCTGCACAACCTCATCGCCTTGGAGCAACAGCGAGCCACGGACGAGCTGAAAATTCCGGACCACTTCTCCAAGTACGCCTTCCTCATGTACAACCTCATCAATTCACACGAGGACATCGCTCTCCTGCAGGGGCGGGGAATACTGCTCAATAACTACGGTACCGACAAGCAGGTATGTATGGTTTCTAGATAGATATAACTCTTTCGATAGATAGTATATATCTTTCTCTGAGTTCTCTAATACATACCGCTCAATATGTTGTATTTTTAATGCAATTTATATTGAAGAATTTTGTAATTAACATACTAGCTAGTTTGTACAAAGCGACAAGGAAGTATAAGCAGGGGCGGATCTAATGTGGTTCATGGGTGTTCAGCTGAACACCCAAATTTTTTGACAAAAAATCTAGTATATGTAAGATATAATACATATATATATATATATAGTTGGGCCAAATCAACTATTTATAGTCACAATTCGGCCCGAGACCGAGAGAAACGCAGCAGCGGCGACCGCGCGCGAAGACAGGGCCCAGCCCATTTTCTGCCGCGCGGCCTGTCTACCCCCGGTCCCGGACCCCTTCTCCCCGATCCGCATTTGCGTTCGCGCGGACGGGGACCCTAACCCTAGCCTCGCCGCCTACGCTCCGCCTCGCCGCCTCCGCCCTCCGCTCCGCCGGCGACCGCCTCGCCGCCTCCGCCCGCCTCGCTCCGCCTCTCCGCGCGCCGCCTCCGCTCCGCCTCCCGCGATGCCGCCTCCGCTCTCCGCCTCGCCGCCTCGCCCGCCTCGCTCCGCCTCCCGACGCCGCCTCCGCTCCGCCTCGCCGCGAGTCCGCGACGCCGCCTCGCTCCGCCTCCCGCGATGCCGCCTCGCTCTCCGCCTCCCGCCCGCCCGCCTCGCCCGCCTCGCTCCGCCTCGCCGCGACCGCGCGACGCCGCCTCCGCCCTCCTCCTCCGCTCCACAGATTTAGTTGAAAATTTGATGTTGAGGTTTGTTTTATAGTGTATTAGTTCTTTAGCATTTGCAATGCCACAGAACGATTCTTGGTGATTTATCATATTGTCTTCTTTTTGTATTCTGATAGCTCTTTGTCAGTTCTTCCTTGATAATTGTAGAAGTCTAGGATTAAAATTGTTAAAGAGCATAGGAAAGCATTATTATTTATCCTCTTTGTTGCACACCTTTAAATACATGCAGTTCGCATAGGTTATGCATCTTACTCTTCTTGCTATTAATCTATATTTGTATATTGTGATGAAGTATATTCCTGTTACACTATATTGACTATTGAGTTGACAACATATATTCATACAGGCAAAGAATGTATGTATTCTTATAAATTTAGGCTATTGCTCAAGTTATTTTCTCAAATTTGTATCAATTTCTAATTACTGAAAGTATATTAGGTTGGTGTTTTTGTAAAAGCATGCAAGGAACAGATAGATATCCTAAAGAACAGGATCCATGAAGAAGAGAAGAGTGGAAGTGCGAAGACATGGCTTGGCACAAGGGTATTTCTATTATCCTTGCCGTGGATCAATTACTGCCATGGTGTGGTTACTATATCAGAGAGGGTATTCTAGCTTATGATGAATCATATGATTTGCTATCATGGGATTGGTGTACAACTAGAAACCCCAGATTTATTAACAGGATCAATTCTCTGCAATCACCATTTCAAGGTTTGCACCTCACCTATCTCAGTAGTCAGTATTATTCTTACCTAGCAACATTGCAGAAACAACTTTTGAGATATTCAGAATTGTGCTATTTGTTATACATTTTGATATGAAACCTTCTTTTGCTGAACCAATACATAGGCCTTCACATATTTCATTATTTGGATAGGACCTAATGGAGTCTTCAACAGATTACTATTCCGGTTGTTGAATTGTTGCCAGAAATTTGATGGCATGAGTTCTGGATCAATTAGCAGTATGTATGGATTGATTTAACCCTCGTAAATTGATCATAAAATGTAGCTTCTAAAGAAAACACTATGATAAAACATATAGACAGGCTGGTTTGCAAGAAATTAAGCAAAACTGAACTTCATGGAATGTAAAAATCCACTAAATTTTGATCATGCCGATCTGTAGTGAACTTTTGCAATTGTTTTGTAATTTCTTTATATTATTTTACATGTTATATCTAGCACCAACAATTGTATATTAACTATTATTACTGTCGATCTTTATATTTTATACTAAAAATATTTTTACAACTTCGAACATCCATTCTAAAATTCCTGCGTCCGCCACTGAGTATAAGTGGTTCAACTAATAAGAATATTATGTCTTTTTTCAATCCCAAACAGGTCGTATCCTATTTCAAGAATCTACTGCTGTGGAACTCTCGGGACTCGTGGAAGAGCCCGGCAGGACAGACCCCAATTAAAAAGGTCGAAAATCTTGCGAGCAAATGCATGTCCTCCTTCTTTTAATCCTGAACTGGATGTACAAGCTAGCTATGAAACGAAGATAGTCCTAATTAAATTGCATCTCTCAAGCAGGTTTGTGATTTCTTCGCGAATTTGCGCCCGTGGAAGGTTAGTCGGTCTCCTGAGCAGGACGCCCGAATGGCCGTGGAGAAAGCCTTGGATGTTCTCAAGGACCGCACCAAGCACCGTGCGTATCGGGACTGGGCCGAGGCGAGGAAGTACTGGAACAGCCCAGTGCAAGTCGTGCTGCTTATAATAGCGACCCTGACTTTGGCCTCCACCGTAGTTTCACTGAGATCAGGCTGAGTCGAATATCTATCTATCTATCTATCTATCTATCCATCTATCTACCCGCTAAGTCCGTTCTCCCTGCTGCTCGCAGTACATGCATGCATTTGGTGTCCAGTTCAAGGCGATCGTACGTACGTGTGATTCCAATTACTTGTTTGCTTATATCTGGATTGTAATAATACATGCTGCTAAATGAAAACTACAGCTGTTTCAGTGCTTTTCTTTCCTTCCTAATCGATCGATATTCCTCCTGAGATGATCAAGCGAGGCTTAATTGCTAGATCTGCACTGATTGTAATCATACATGCTGCGCGGTTGACTTGATCACAAAAATCAATTCCTACAAGCACTCGAGAACAAGCAAAAACAAGGATAATGAGCAACCTGAAAATTGCTAGATATAAAAGTCGCACAAGGATAGTTGAGGTTATGTAACATGAATTTGTTGGTCTAGTTGACACAAGAGACAACGTGGAGTTTGCACATGGGGCTAAACTGATCTAAACAAATCCTAACCCTAAAGTCTGCAAATATAAGGCTTATGTAACCCCTTGGGACATCCACAAGGCCCCCAAATAGAGTACAACTCAGCCCGACATTGTAATAGACTCAAACTCATCGAAAAAGGAAACCTTGATTTTTCTACTATCATATTTTTTTTGGATATTGCAGCTAGACCAGAAGGGGTCTGAAGCCGGCGCCTTATCCATTGGATGGGCCTTGGAATAAACATTCAAACAAGCCCAATAATACCTAAATCGGACTTCGTTTGTGAAGGTTATGGCCATTTTATTACAGGCCTGTCAGGCTATCCCGAACCGAATCCGAATTGAGTTCTGAGTTGATTCCATGTTTGATTTCGTTTGGGCTTGAGGAAATTCCAATTGGGCTTAAAAACCTCATCCAAAACTTAGGCTTTAAGTTCTTGTACCTCTTCCTTTTTGCTCTCCCACTGCATAGCTTCTCCTTGGCTTTCTTCTTCCTTGTTTTTCTCCATTGCTTTGGCGCCGGACTCCCTCTTGGTTCGAAAGTATTCCATTTGTCAAACCTAAGAATGAACAAAGTAGTGACATGGCGTAGTATTCTATTCTCATGAATAACATTGGTAGTAATAAATATAAACGAATTTACCTTTTGTTCAACTTGATATTAGGTGCTATGGTCATATGCGTTTGTGGCATGGTCACATCATCCTCCCCTTCTTGACATAAAACCATCCTTGATTTTAACAAATGTGTAGTCTCACGTATTGCATGATTTTAATCATAAATCTCAGTATATAACAATAGACACAATGAACTCCCATTATATAATATCATAAGTTCTTTATCAAATAAAGTGAAACATGTTTGAAACGAACTCACCTGAAAATTTAAGTGGTGCATAGGAGCTTTTGTAATTGGAACAACAAGCATAGCAAATATGGTTTGTATCCATATGGTAAATGTTCTCATCAACTTGTGTCTAATATCCTGATACATCTTGGTACTGCCTGGGTGGATCTAGTACAATGACTCATGAGATTCCTGGAGCAATAACGTTTTCAACTCTTCTTTATTTGGCACACTCAACCGTTCTTTAAACCACAAGGTACCTTGTCATCCTCTATAAAACTTGAAGCTTTACCCTTATTCAAATTAGTCTTGATCCACTGAATGTTTTCATCCTCTACCTGTGCTTTACGAATCTGACTATTCAAAGTCGGCTACAACTCCATTGTGGCTAAGTATCCTTCCTCAACTAATTCCAAGCTAAGCTTCTGAAATTCCTCATGTAGAGTTGGCTGATTTTCCTTGATCATCACTGTATTGAAATAAACTTTCCTGCTCAAGGCATCGGCTGCTACATTGGTCATCCAAGGATGATAATGGATTCCAACATTATAGTCTTTTATCAATTCCAACCATCTTCTTTGTCTAAGATTAAGGTCGGCTTGTGTGAAGATATACTTCAAATTCTTGTGATTCATGTTGTAGGATCGAAAATGGCAACAGAGGGGGGGGGTGAATGGTGCCTTTCAAAAATTCTCCCCCAAAGTATTCGTATTGTTTTCTTCTTCAATGGCTACAAGACTATGAGCAAAGTCACAAAACAGAGATAGACAGACCGGAGGAAGTCTCAAATGAAATCTCAAATCGAAGGCTGTCCACACTGAAAAGCTAAGAGGAAAGTAAAGAGAAAAGAAAGCAATACTGAAAAGAAAAGGGAAAGGTAAACAAAAATCAGAGAAGAGGCCAAGAGATTGCTGCCCTTTTCTGATCCGAACAAACAAATCTTCAGATCACTTTCGGTTGGCACAAAGCAATCCAAAAACCGGAAAAATCATCACACAGTCTGCAAAAACCGAATGAAAGACTTTTCTTGTTTTCTTTGAATCTGAGAATCAAACGCAATGAGTACAGCCTATCAAAACACCCATGAACTGAACACAAAAGAACCAAACCGAATAGAACTGTTTGCTGTTCGAAAACCTGAAAAACTGACAGGAAATGAAAACCCAATTTGTTTGCCGAGCAAACTGAAATTGTCAGAGATCGAAATCTGCAGTGCGCCTAGCGACCACCGTGGAGAGAAATAACAAAGAAAGCTGCTGTCAAGGCTTCACGCAGGATCGAAACCGAATACGCTTTTCTTGCTGAAACTCGAAATCGAAACTAGCTGCAGAAAATCAAGCTTGAAAACAGGAATTTGACAAATTTCTGCAGTTCTTCTCAGGCCAACTGAAAGAGACTTTAAACTAAATAGCAAGGGGACTTCAGAAATCAAGGCAAACAAGAGAATCAATCAAAATAGCAAGGAACTGACATTTTTGACAGAATTCTGAAACTTGAGCAGACAGAGGACTGATTCTCAAACTTCTCCACAATCTCGAGTCGTTTGCTCATGTAGTTGTGAATTTCAACTGGAGGTGCCTTTACAAC
Organism: Bonia amplexicaulis; assembly: GCA_036346245.1. Classification (NCBI taxonomy): domain Eukaryota; kingdom Viridiplantae; phylum Streptophyta; class Magnoliopsida; order Poales; family Poaceae; genus Bonia; species Bonia amplexicaulis. The sequence goes on from CM070760.1 coordinate 14,824,649, forward strand.
AACAAGGCAAGAATCTTAGGCCATCTCTTGAAAGGAAATCACAAGAACCAAGATACCCCTGACATCACAAGAACCAAGATACCCCTGACATCAACCCTAAACAGAGAAAAACAGAAGAAGCTCTTCATTTCGGTTCTTGGGAGAAATCAGCAGAAGGGAAAAATTGATTGCTCTTAGGAATGACTAGCCAAAGGGCTTTGGGGATTCTCCCAAATCATAGCAACCCATTTTGCTAATTCTTGAGCAAGGAAACAAAGAAAACACTTAAAGCTCCAAGAACAACAGGAAATCAAAACGGCTCAAACTGAGAACTCCTCAAATTGATTCAAAATCAAGATTGATTACATGAGGAATGATTACATGGGAGTCCCCATGCGCAATTGGAGCATCTCTCGGTCAAAAGATTTTAAACACAACTGGAATTGATTCTCTGAACAAACAAGAACCAAGAACTCAAAGCAGAGACAACTTCAAGGCAAGAAATCAAGAACTCAAGATTCCTCTGCTCAGGGAAACAGGAAACCCTAGAACATCACGAAACAGAGGAAAAGAATCGCCAGTTTTGGGAGAAACAAAAAGGGCCTTCTGATTCTAGCCTTTGCTCTTTGAAATGGATTGACCAGGTGAGTTTTAGCCTGATTTCCGCATAGGGCAAAGCAAGAACTGAGACCAAGAAATCAACTCAGAAACTAGAGAATCACATGACGGCCAAAAGAGAATCCAACCAGACACATGAAAGAATCACAGAGAAAAATAAGAAATCAACGCAATTCAACAAACCAAGCTTCTGATAGATATGAGCGGAGAGACGAAAGATTACATGAGTTTTCTTACAGCCTTCTCAGCCCCATTCTCATATCCTAAGAAACCACTCACGCAGGAAACAAAGGCAAAGACTCAACAAAGTCTGCCATGCCCAACAGAAAGAAGGAAGATAAAAAACATGGAGAGGAAAAGAAAACCCTAACTCTCTCCCAAAGACATTGAATCCATCCAAAGAAAGACAACGAAGAACAGAAAAACTTCAGATTTCATTCCAACCAAAAACTACAAAGGAGTCCCCATACGCATAGATATTAGAACAAGAGGAGTAATTACAAGACTCTCAATCCATCCTCTCCCTCTCAATCCTCAAGAACACCAAGAGCCTCACATGCTACTTGGGATGAACACACACAAAATGGAGAGCAAATGCACAAAAACTCTCAAGGGGGTATGCAGCCCCCAACACCTATTTATAGCCCTTGGCTAACGGGTCTCCAACCCGTTACGCCGCTAAACCCTAACGGTTCTCCCGCTTGTGCAGCCTTGCGAAATTACCGATTCGCCCCTCCTGCACCTTCCGGGAAGCTTCCGCGATCCTTGTCGTTCACGCACGACCGCACCTGACTCCGACCGACTGGACCTCCGACTCCTCCCTGAGTCTAGTCCCAGCCCGCTCCGCTGCATCTGATCGCACTGGCATCTCGACTGTCGGACCTCGACTCCTCCACGAGTCTAGTCCGGTCCACCTCGCCGCCTGTCGTGTCCACCTCCGGCAGCTCTAGCTCTGGTTCCTCGTCTCCCGGCTCGCAACCACCTCAGCAGCCTCGATCATCTTCGACATCTCCGACCGTCTGGACCTCAACACCTCCTGTGCCTAGTCCCGGTCCTCCCACACCTCACCATGACCTAGCTCCGAAGTCCTGCAACCACACAGACAAGCAAACCATCACATAGCACCGCACGAAACAGCATAATCAATAATAGCCACAAAGAAACATACTCATACACAAAATAACCCAAACGACCGATTGAGAAAAAGAACAAACGTCCTAAGCACACTCGACCGCGTTCGACCAAGTCCGACCGAAACCGATTGCACCACGCAACGCCAAGGTCCGAACCAACCAACTCAAACTCGACTTTCGTAAACCGATGTCAATTACTCATCATACACACGGGATGACCTCCACATGGTCTCTCACATGTAGATTTCACAACGATTTCCCATGAGATAGTGTCGCCAAATTTTCAAAGCATGCACTACGGTTGCCAATTCCAAATCCTGTGTGGGATAATTTTCTTCATGTGGCCTTAACTGATGCGAAGCATAAGCTATCACTCTATTGTCCTGCATCAACACACATCCTAAACCTTTATGGGAAGCTCGCAATAAATCTTGAAATCCTTGTTAACATCTAGTAGTACTAGCACTAGGGCTGCATCAACACACATCCTTCAACTTTTTGAAACTCTTCTCGTACTCTAGCATCCAAACAAACTTCTTTTCTTTCTTTAGCAATTGTGTAAGTGGCCTTGCTACGCTGGAGAATCTTTCGATGAAATGTCAGTAATAACCAGCCATTCTAAGAAAACTTCTAACTTGCATTACTGATGTTGGTGCCTTCCATTAAGCGCATCCTTCACTTTTCCGGGATCAACTGCAACTCTTCTACTGACATAACCTGGCCTAGAAATGAAACTTCCTTCATCCAAAATTCACATTTGCTGATCTTGACATACAACTTATGCTCCCTTATCTTTTACAACACTAACCTCAAGTGCTCTCTATGTTCTTTCTCATCCTTGGAGTAAATCAAAATGTCATCAATGAACACCACAACAAACTTGTGCAGATACTCCATGAACACATTGTTCATTAGAGACACAAAACATGCTGGAGCATTGGTTAAGCCAAAGGACATTGTTGTAAACTCGTACAGACCATAACAAGTTGAGAATGTTGTCTTAGGTATATCCTCTTGACAAATTTTCTTCTAATGGTACCCTGACCTCAAATCAATCTTGCAGAACACTTCAGCTCCTCTAAGCTAATCAAAAAAATTGTCAATCCTAGACAAAGGATACTTGTTCTTGATAGTAACTTCATTGAGAGCTCGGTAATCCACACACATACGTTGACTACCATCCTTGTTTTTGACGAACAGCACTGGCGCTCCCCGTGGAGATGTACTAGGCCTGACATGACCTTTGTCCAACAACTCTTGTATTTGTTTCTTTAATTCCGCTAACTCATTTGCAGGCATCTAATACGGTCTCTTGGAAATCAACGAAGTACCAGGTACTAGCTCAATCGTGAACTCCACTTTCCTGTCAGGTGGCATTCCTGGCAGATCGTCTGGAAACACATCAGAATACTCTCGGACCATTGGCACATCCTCCAACTTGATACCTTTACTCTGGCAAACCAAAACCTTCTCTGGCTGACTCATACTGGCCTCAAATTTCACCTTGCCCCGACTTGCACTGATTAATGTAACAGCTCTACTTCCACAATCTAATACTAGCTACCTGGTATTTCTTAAGCCAATCCATTGCCAAAATCATATCTAAGGATTGAATATCCAACATGATAAGGTTAGCGAAGAACTCCACTTCCTGAATGGCTATCTTGATTCCAGGACAACCTAGGTTTGTACTCAATTTGGAACCCGGGGATTGAACCAAAAACACGGATCCAAGAAAGACAGTTTTCAATCATTTCTTTAAGGCAAAACTTTGAGAAACAAACGAATGCGAAGCTTCAGAATCAAACAAAACTATAGTAGAAACTAAATTTACTTAAACTTACCGATCACAACATCTGGTGCTGCTTGAGCCTCCTCCACAGTGACATGGTTCATTTGTCCTCGCACAACTAACTACTGTGGTAGGATTGGCTTTCCTTCGTGGCTGGATGACAGAACCGATAGGCGGGGTCCAGATATGTAACATCCTAAAATTTTGAATGTTCAAAATTGCGAAGAATTTAAAATTTTTTACTTGCATTCTGTTGGCATTTGAAATTTTGCCAGAATTTTATTTGGTTTTTCCCAAGCTTTGTGCTAAGTAAAATATTAACTTGCAATAATTCCCAAATATAAATAAGAATCATGACGATAAAAGATACGAAATAATTTAAATACGAGTTTAAAGCTCTGAAAACCAAAATCCAAAAATTAAGTTAAATGAAAATCCCTCTTCCATCAAATTGATCCAAAGAACTCAAATTCAGATTTAACTTTGAGTTTCCGATTAGAAATAAAAATCATAAATGTGAATTTAAAAAATCATGCAAAACTCAAAATCAATAAATCCTAATGTAAATTAAAATTTAAACCAAAAATCTGAATTTCAGAAATTTCCTAATTCCTTTTCTTCTTTCTCTCTCTCTCTCTCTTTCTCTCTTTTACCCCTCTGCCACTGCTCCCTCCCGTCAATTCTCTGCGTGCGGGCCCTCTTTCCTCTTCTCTTTCCCCCTTCTTCCCTCTCTACGTGCGGGCCCGACTACTTCCCGCCTCCTTCTCTCCTCCTCCTTTCTCTTCGCTCTGTTTTCTTCTTCCCGTTGCTCTTTGTCTCGCTTCCCCATGGCAGACTGCACTGCGCCGCCTCTGTAACATCCCGAAATTTGAATGTTCAAAAATATAAAAATTTTAAAACTTTTCTTGCATTTTGCTGGCATTCAAGTCTCTTCTGAATATTTATTTGAAATTTTCTGAGTTTAATGCTATGCAAATTAATAACCAAAGAATAATCCAAGTGCAAACAATGATCATGACAATAATAAAAATAGAAATGACATTACATATCATGAATTCAAAATACCAAAATCTTGAATTCAAATTTAACCCAATAAAATAAAACCAAAAGAATATTAGACTCTATCTCTAAATCGGTAAAACAAAAATTCCTTTTTAATTAATTTTATTAGCACACAAAAACCCAAGGCTGGATATTCAAAAGCTTATATATATTCAAATCAGATACAAAATAATTTTTTAAAAATAAGTCCAATATATGGAAAAACTAAAAGCATAGTAATAAAAAAAGTGGAAAATCCGAAGAAAGGGAATTATGGATTTAAATCGAAGAAACCAAAATGCAAACCTAAGTTCATCATCGAATTGAAAACCAATACCTATAGGACAAAATTAAATTAAAGTAAATTTTATAAATCCGTTTGCATCCAAATCAAGCCCGGTAGTCAAATTTAAATTTAAATTCAAACTTCACAAACTAAAATCCAAATCCCCTTAGGAAGTTTTAATTTCAAATTAAATTGAAATCTGGTCATTCAAAGCCAAGAATAGAAATTGAAAATCAATATAAAATCCTTTTATCCAATTTTCTTATCTGAAAATTCAAATTCGGAAAATTTAGAGTTATTTCTCAAAGTTCGAACAATCTTAAAATTAAATTGTTGAATCCAAAAATTTGAAGCAAGTTTTCAAATTCAAATTCTACTCCCAAATCTAAATATGAAATTTAAAAATTTAGAATTTTCTTCTCGAATTTTGGGCCTGGTTGATTTTCTTTTTGGCCCATTTTCTTCTTCCCGGCTTGTTTTCCTCCGCCCGGCCCGTTTTTTCCTTTTCTCCTAGCCGTTGGCCCACCTGACGCCTTCGCCTTCTTCTTCTTCCCCTGCTCTTCCTCCTCCTTCCTCTGCCCTTTTTCCCCCATCGCGCCAAGCCGGCCCAGCCCGCGCTCCGCCCCTGGGTTCGCCCAGCTCCGCTACCGGTTTGCCTGTCGCCCATGACGACAGTACACCCTTTGCCCTGACGGCAGTACCGTAGAGCCAGTTGCCTCGTGCCTCCGCCTGGTCGTCCGTGCGCCAAGCCTTGCTCTGACCCGCTCCCGATGAGTCCCCTTGCCATCCCATCGCCAACTGCCCGAGTCGTCTTCTCAGGCACGTCATCGCTATCCCCGTCGCGTCGACGTCTCTCTGAGCTCACCCTCTCCCCTACTTTGGCGTCATCGCCTCACCCCATCGCCATCACCGCGCCCAAGCACCTTAAGTTGCCGCACCTGCCCCGCGTCACCGCCACATCCCCTCCGCCATACCCTGCCTAAGGTCGCCCTCATGACGCCGCCCTTAAGTCAGCTGGCCCCTGTAGCCATACTAGCGCCACGACGACCACCATAACCGGCCCTACCCCTCGCACGCTGCCAGTCCTCCCCGCCAGCTATAAAGCCCCGCCCGAGCTTCTGACAGCACCACCCTCCTCCATTCGTTCTCCCACCCCAAGGAATCGTGGTCCCCTGCCTTGTAGTGCACCAGCGGACCCCTTCTTCTTCATCTCTGTCCATTCGGAAACCGGCCAGTTGGAACTATCCCCGGACAATTCCGCTGCACCAAAGCTCCACCATGGCATCGTCAACTCACCTCCACCGCCGCTTGGAGCTATTGTTCGCCCCAGCTCACCGGCGCCTGAGGCCAACCCACGCTGTCATAGGCCTCCATCACCGGCCTCCCCTGGTGCCTCTACGGCTAGGCCAAGGGCTCGGTAAGCTTTCCCTCCACTTCCTCCTGCTCATGCTCCCTCCATTTCTCTCCTTCTTCCTCCCGGCCACCGGCACCCCATCCCCACCTCGCCACCAACCGCTCAAGCAGCCACCCAAGCAAACCTACGCCATATCAGGCAGTGCCACCTCCCCATTGGCTTCCTCGCCTCCCCAGGAACCCATTTTACCAGTTTGCCCTACCCCTTTAGCCTCCCCTCGCCGGAGCCCCCGCCGCTCGGCCGCGCCGGCTACCTCCTTTGTTTTGCTCAGCCACTGCTCACCTCTTCTATGCTACTGCACCCCCTCTCTCAGCCCAGGGCTTCCGCCCATTTGGCTAGCCGAGCTCGTTAAAATTTTCAGGCCTCATGTCCCGAGTTTGATCCCGTCGGCCGCACCATTTACCCCCATAATTTTTATTCTATTTTTGTAATCCATTTTAGTTAAGCAAAATTAAGGAAAATTAGGAAATAATCCAGGGAAGCTAATAAAATTTGATTAGGATATAAAACAAGATTATTTAATATTTAAATTTGGATTAGTTATCATGTATGGATAATTAATATGGTTTCAATAAATATCTAAAAGACCAATTATTAATTAAAGGCATTAATAAAGAAAAATGACTTTGGTCAAATGTCCTAATTTAATAAAGATCCTAATTAAAAAGATATCGAAGTTAAAGTTAAGGGAAGTAAATTGGATATTATGCTTAAAAACAAGGCTTTCAAATAAAGATTACCCTTAATTATAATTAAAATATATGCACTAATGTTTAACATGCCGGCATTAAATAAATTTTATTGGTAGACTTAATTAAATGAAAAAATCGAGCCACTTCATAAAATTAATTAAACGATATGTCGTAATCCTTTAAAATGAAATACATATTTAAATTAGAAAGTCATGATTTACAATATAATCCCCGCCATTAGCCCGTCGTCGATAAATAAACCTCAACGCAAATTATTTAATAATGGTAGTGAAATAAAGTTATGTATAGCAAGCTCAATCCTATGTAAATAGAATTTAATTAAGGTAGAATTTTGCCCGATGCTAAGAAAAATGTTAAAATATAAATGATAGTTGGACCTCAAAGTGCCTCCAAATAAAAGGTCATATTAGTGTATAGATACTAAAATATGGTAGCCCTAGGTCATCAGACATTGAAATAATCTCCCCACTAAACAATCCAAAGAAACATGTAATATTATGACCAATAGTCGCAGATGAGTAGCAAATAAGAAAATACTAAAAGTTTACTAATAAACGTCAATGAGATAATTAAATACTCCCGTGCTTCAATGAATTATTAAACTAATCATTAGGTGAATATTTCAAATAATTGGTAAATAGATAGTAATCTAAAGAATAGTAATGCATAGACGTAACAAAGAATTGCATTTTTGCAAAATACATTTAAACCATAGAAAGGTTCAGGAGTCACGGATCAATGGTAAACAGTAATTCAAGCTGGCAAATAAAAAGTGATAATAGGATAAATAATCCCATGCTTAAATAAAATATGGGCTGACCATTCAAACTAATAAATTCAACTCAATAATAAGTAAACACTATAAAATACCATAACCTGAATCTACAAGAATTATGAACTCTAGGATGTATTTGATAAAATAAAGATGTACACATTATGTGTAGAACTCATGCCCTGACTCTTAAAAGTTAATACTGGTAAAATAATATTTGATGCCCCGACTAAAATCTCATATCTGTCTATAGGTCCAACCTGACTCACATAACTTCCTTAATAAATATAAAAATAATAAAAGAAGTCTGAAGCATCGGCTATGCCTAGCCATCGTCAAGTCACCTTATTCTACCATCGGCTATGCCTAGCCATCGTCAAGTCTGAAGCAGAATATGCCTATGAATACTCCTATATCCTAAACCCTCCTTGACATCCATCTCGGCGGATTTCCCTATTGTCATTTCCTCACCTTCCTCAAGTTCTGTTTGACTCCATTAATATTCCGCACCCCATCGACCTTGCCTTGAATCACCTGAATTGAGTTATTTGGATCTATTTGGACTTTTTGAGTTATTTGCATTTATTTGGATTTAGCTGTTTAGCATGTAATTAGAAATTGGAGTCCTGAAGATTTATTGGATCAAGTAAGAAGAAGATCGAGGTGAAGATGAAAGACTAGAAGCTTAAGATCTTCAAATGAGAAAGCTTTGAGTGAGCTCAAGACCGCGGTAAACCGCGTAAGGCGAGTCGATACTTTGATCATGTTGAACCTATATTTTCTACAAATTACTTTTGTTTAAATTATCGAATTGCATGCTATTATTTTATATGCAAATGTATGTTGGTTTAAGATTCTAGTTATATGCCTATTGTTTAATTTGATTAGTTTTACATCTCATTTGGAATATTGAATATGTGAGCCTTGTCACCCTAGCAAAATTATAATGGTAACATTTCGAAAATAAGTCTGTAATTATACGACATGCTTAGTATTGCTTAAATACTCGAGGGGGGAGGCGCCAAAATGGCCCAAGTATCACTTTTAATCATGGAAAACTGGTTTGAGAAGCCTTGGTGAAAATGACTGGTATATTTTAGTACGATTATTTTATGCTCCCAAAAACCTCAAATTGCTTATCCATCTGGGCGGATGGTTCGGGGGTATGGTGCAACGGTGCACGAGAGTGTGGCTAGTGGTAGCATTGCCTAGATAACCCTAAGGACTGAATTTTATCATGACCTCCTATGTAAAATAAGTACAACCACAAGCTACGCATGGTGGTTTGTGCTCACCCTCGCTCTCACAATTAATCCAGAATCAGGAGTCTGATCGCTACGCTTCAGCACTACATTTGGTCATGAGGGTGAAGAAGATGAAGGTGTCAAGAACTAGGTCACGTACCCCCAGTTGGCTGCCTGTGGGCACGTCCTGAGGGTCCCACCTATGTGCTTCATATCCGCTGCTGCATTTTATTGATTTTGGCCTAATCGGCCCATGAGTAAGTCTACTAGTATATTTACTCTTCCGCATGATATGTATTTTGATGTTTAGTACTGTATCTATGAGCACTATCTGCTGATCCAGGGAATACTGCGGTGGAAATCACAGAGGATTCTGGATTGTAAAATCCGGGTCGAACAGGGCTGATATCAGAGCATATCAATTGTAGGTCATGACCTAGTTAGCCTGGCCGTTAGTTTCATGTCTAGAATTATTTCTTCAAGATCTATTTCCGAAAATATAAGTTGTATTGCTCCTTCTCATCTGTCTTAGATGACTCCCCCTTATCTATATGCTGCCCTAGCCATTTTACTTCTAAAGCTCTCTTATCCCGAATTCAAAATGATACAAATCCAGTACTCCTCTTGTAAAATCTTTTTGAAACTTACTTTTGGCCAAAAATCATGATGCTTAAATTTGAAACTTATTTTCAAAATTTGTTTTATCCTTGGAGGACTGATTATCAAATTGTTTATAAAATTCAATTTTCAACCTCAATTTTTTAACAAACCAAGATCTTCTGAGGAAATTTTCATAAGTTTAACTACATACCAAAACTTATTCCAAAATTCACTTTGGTTCTCAAATAGCCCAAAACAATGTTATTTCTCAAAATTCTTTCCCAACAAGGACCTTGTTTTTGAAAAACAAATCCTAAGGGATAACCTTGAGGTGTTATTTCTGAAAAAGTTATGTTGGTAAAAAAAGCTATATTGGTAAAAACATATTTTCCATGTTTGGTTTTAGAACCCATGGTTAGAAAAACACCTCTTTTCCTACAAAACAAAAATAGAGAAGAATAAATAGAGTCGTAAGTAAAGGAGATAAATATTTGTGGTGAACATCGGAAGGAAACAATAGTGTGAAGGCTGGAAGAATAAAATTGGTGGAGCTTAAAGGATACTAGATTTTCATTAGGAGGAAGAGCTGATTTGATTGGCAAATAATCAAGCTGAGATGGGATTTATAAGGATGTGGTAGAAACTCATATTCATATAAGAATTTGGTAACCCTGTTTCGATTAATATAAATTATGGATGAAGCAATGAACATTGTTTGATTAGTTCTGAAGTAAAGGTACTGGATTTTCATTAGACTGTAGAGTCAATGAGTTGGTAAATAGTAGATCTGAGATTGAGATTTTACAAGCATAGTGAAATTTGAGGTTTGATTTACAAATTTACGGTGGAAGTTAGGATTTATGTGAGAATTAGATACTTATGGTTGGATTAATGAAATAGTGGATGACACAATAGAAAGTGTATGATCGGTGGATCAATTAAATGATGACACTCGCTGTTGGGAGTTTTAGACAGCAATAATACCATGACTAAATAATGAAGGAAGATAGCCTAGGTATAATTTGCTAAAGTGGAAGTTAAATTATCAATGCCATTTGGATTCTAAGCCCCATGTATAGAAATAAGATGGGAGTGAATTAGTTCATTGATTGGTATTTGAATATTGGAAGAGATTAGAATACCCTAAAAAAATGCATATTTCAATGTTCAGAATTTCAAAAAATTCCATTTTGCTACAAAGTTTCATTTAAAAAAATGATGATAATATAGAGTAAGTATTGATAATATAGCCATGACCGTGGACATGGCTATTCGAATAGTTTTACACTCTGCAGAGGTTGTACAACTTTACCCACAAGAGATAAGTCATCTTAATAGCCAACATGCTTCCTTAGGCATGAGACCCAGATAATTTATCACAAAGCCTTTACCTTATTCTAGTCTAGCCAGACACCACCCGCTGAAGTTTCACCGCTGAAGGGTTAAATCCACCCAGACAGAAGCCCCCTCTTGCGCCGTATGAGTACAGTAAATCCCCGTCCCTCACTGTGAATAACCAGTAAATCCCTGGCACCCACTTTCCACTGGTGGTACCTAAACTAGTCTATCATAAGTTAATCAGCTAGGTCGTACCCATATAGACTTGTGGTTGTACGGTAGTGCTCAGTTTGGACAAACACAAGCGTCGATCCTTAATTGACTAGGGCGGAACATACACTTTACAAGTTCTCATGCTAACCGCACCAAACCAATCTTACCATCCGCCCCAGTCTAAAACAACTCTCACATTTTATTTTAAAAGAACTGTGGCAACTTCAATCGCCACTAATTTCTGAACAAAAGTCTAGTTCCACAAAATATAATTTTCCATTTCAAAGGTACCAAAGGTTATATAGCACGACTAAGCATTTTACTACCGTTACAACATTTACCAAAGTTTAATAATAATCTCATTATTGAGACAAAGGAAATCCTAGGGTGTCAAAGGTACATGGTTGTCAATATCAAATGAGGGCATAACAATTATCCGTTTAACTATTATCTCTACAACAGAAACTATCATTTTATGTAACATAGCAATGCATTAAATTTTAAAATAATTAAAAACATTTCACAAACATAGGTTCAAGATGTTCAAAGGAGATTTGCCTTCTTGCACGCTGTCTGGATCTTCTTGCTGCTACTTAGAATATTCTTCGACGACATCGGATTCTACGCGCGGAACGACAAATACAAAAGAAATAAATAAATACAAATAAAATCACAAAAATATATAATATATACTGGAAGGAAGGTTAAGATTTTAGATGAATTTAGGAAAAAGAATCAACGGATTCGGAGTTCGGACAAAGGAGAATGAGCAATCTAAAGTTTGTCGGACGAGAAAATGCTGAAAAATAATAAAAGGTACTGTTCATTTCGGGAGCAGCACGTTGTGTATTCTTAGGTTTGACAAGCTTCAAGTCTTTAGAACCGAGAGGGAAGCCGGATCCAAAGCAATAGGGCAGCACAAGAAGGAGGGTACCCATATTTGCTGCATAGCAATAAAGAACAAGAAGGCCAAAGCGGTTGGCAAGGAAAAAATCAAGCAGGCCATGCGGTTGATCAAGGACGAAAGAAGCCCGTTTGATAGGAGAGCAAAAGGGGAAGAAGCCTAAAGACTTAAACTACAAGTTTTGGATAAGATTTTCAAGCCAAATTCGGACTTCCCACATGCTCAATCCAATTCAAACTCGGATTCAACTCAGGATTCAATTCGGATTCGGTTCGGGACAGTCTGACAGACAGTTACTAAAAAGGCCATAACTTTCACAAACGGAGTCTGATTCAGGTGTTCTTATACTCGTTGGAAAGATAATTTCAAGGGCTACGCAATGGATTTGGCCACATATTCAAATTAATCATGGATAAAAAGTTATGACCAAAATATTGTGATGGCTTAATTTTAGGTTTTTTCTTTTGTGTGAGTTTGTTTCCAAATACATGTAGGGATGAGTTGGATTTGGTTTAGGACCTCTTGGCCAGCCATGAGGTGGACATGGAACTATATATTAAGGGTTAGACCCCCATTGTAAGGAAGACCAATTTTATGCATAAAATTGAAACATAACTATTGCTTGTTCTTTCAACACCAGAGTTCATGCGAGGACTTTGAGAGAGAACTAGGCGATCCATTGTTCGTTCTGCAATTCAAGGTCAAGCCATCGTTCCATTGGTAATTGGGGACATGTCGTTTGTCGTTTCTGGTCTCACGACGAATAATTATCCGGTGTGTTTTGGGCGTATTCCAAAGAGTTGAGGGTTCGTGCATTGGCGCGAGTGTTCAACTAGCGACATCGTCTACTTCGCATCAACTATCCACGGTTCCTCACTGAGAAGATCGGGCACTCCCCGTATCATATGGTATCAGATTCTAGGTTTACTCGGTAAGAACTTCTTTACCTGTAGTTAGATTCGTTTTCTGTCCTATTGTCTATTAAGCCGAAAATTGCAATACCAAAACCGTAGTTCAATCTGTTATTTCTCATGAGTTTTGTTAAGTTTTCATCCATTAGAAATTTTGTTTACGTGCTGATCTTTGTGCTCATTTGCGTAGCTTGATTTTTGTGTCCACATAAACCCTAGAAAATTGCTGGTTGATTCCATTAATTAGCACCCAAAAATGATAAATACCAACTCGTCTTTGCTTGCTTTCGGCTCGGATTAGCAACCCTAGCTGCACCTCGCTGTGCCGTGCTCCAACTTGCTCCATTTGCGTTCGAACCACTTTGGTTTCTTTGAGCATCACTTATATCCTTTCATCTTTGAGACTAGCTATTGATATTGCTTTGGGCTGCTCTTAGATTTTGGTTTACACTTTGCTGAATTGTGGATCTTGCGCAATCAAGAGAGTAGCACAACACACTTTTGGCCATTAAAAAAAGAAGAGAGAAAAAAGGCAGCCGCATATAGAAAGAGCCACGACTAAAAATAAATAAAAAAACTTTTGTCGATTGCTACAAAAAAATGATTTTTGCTACAGTAACCGCGCATAATATCGGACTGCTATAGTACCGTCCCATCCATATTTCAGATTGTGTAGTCCTTTTCTTTGAGCAATCTTGTGCCCTCCTATATTCAATTGCAGTTGGCTAGCATCTCTCCTAGTACTTGGTGCTAAACGAGCTTGTTACATCGCACTTTTCGTTTACTTCTCGCTAGCTCATTCCTTTGTTGGCATTAAGTCACATTTATCTTTGCGTGTGCGTTCATTTAATTCACTTAAACCTATTGGATCAGCACATAGGCAAGATACTCTAGCTAGGATCATTACTTAGCTTTACAATACCTTGAATATCAGATTGCATAGGATATTCACATAACTGTCCAAGCTCCACCTACACCCGTTTGTGTACTCGCTTGCTCTTGGTTACGCTCATACATTACCGGGTTGAGGTCGTTCGTTGTCACATTTGTCGATTTGCCGTCCTTGATTCACTTTGGAACGGTAATCTTGTCTTGTTTTCAGGATAGTGAGTTGCGAGCGTAGAGAGAGAGCTATTTTATTTTACTAATCTGGATATAATCTCGTTTGCTATTTGTGAGTTGTTGCCATGTCAGGTCATCAGGAGGATCTATCGGTTACATGGATGGAGTACACTCGCTTGCGTAGGATGCTACAAAAGCAACTTCAGGATCGTGATAATGGTGTGCGTGATGAGCTTGGATCCGTTCGGTATGAATTGAACAACCTTGGGGAGGAGGTTACGCAGCTACATACAGACATCAACAACAAATTCTTGGAGCTGCGCACCATGTTCAACTACCCCGACGTGCATCGTAAGGATTTGTCACTAAGCCTAAATTTCCTATCCCTATATTTTCAGGTAGTGCAGATGTGGAAGAATACCTCAATTGGGAGCTAGAAATTGATACGCTATTTCGGTTGCACAATTATTTCAATGAGAGGAAGCTCTTACTTGCATCCAATGGGTTGGCTGATTATGCCACACATTGGTGGGAGCGTTTGTTCAGAACGATGGAAAGCCAGGAATTGCAAATTGTCACCTGGGAGCAAATGAAGTAGCATTTTCGTGCACGTTTTGTACCTTACCAATACAAGCGTTCCCTAGTGAAAAAGTTGATAGGACTACGACAAGGTTTGAAATCCACTTGTGTGACACAAGAGAAGACGACCAAGCATGGGATTTTCCCTTTGGTCCTGGCTTCATGTAGTATGGCTCCATTGCTTCATGAAGAGATTGTGGTTACTCGTGATTGCTCCGTTGCTGACCCACAATCTTTGGGGGATGCGATGTATCCAAACCCATGTGAGAATGAGAGACACATAGCCAAATTGAATGAGAATGATAAAAAGAGTAAGCTGTGTGATTTCACCATATGTGAAATGGAGAGCATCTCCATTGAGTGTGAGAGATACACCAATAGAAAAGAGGGAAGTAGATGATAGCCAAAGTGAGGTTATTGCTGAAATTAACAATTTACTCTCTACTTCTAGTGTTGTTTCTCAAATTGTGCAGGTCGATATTAAAGAAGAGGAGTTGAATTTTCAACAACCGGCATCGTTGGAAGTAAAAGACGAAGAGATAACCACGGTTGGGGATGGAGTGCTTGCTGCCTCGTGGTTTTGTTATGACGATTTGATACCTACAACACCTACAATAACTAAGAAGGATGTTAAAGGTAACAATAATGGTGTTGAATTGAATATTTATCACGCAAAGGTACGTAAGAGTGAGAACTCTAGTGTTCCTTTGAATATTCTATGTTCTGAAATTTCTTCGCTCAATTTACGTAATGTGGAATTGATTACTCATAAAGACGTTCTTACTAGAATATCTCTTGATGATTCTTTATACTATATCATGTTCGATGATCCTAAAGAGCTATCTAGTGTGATTGAAAATCTTGCTGAAGTTTCATGTTTAAAATCACTAGTTAGTCCTTATGCCTACACATATACGTTCAATTTGATTGGAGATTTTGGTGTAGATGACAAGTTCTATGTTTATCGAACATGCATTACTTGTGATAATCTTGCTGATTTTAAATTGCATGTTTTGCACAAACTATCTATTGAGCAATGTCATGGTCACTTTGAGATGAGTTTCCATACAAGTGCCTATTGTTTAGAACGCAACATGTTGCCTACTTGTTTATCCTATACCAGTAAACAAAGTAGTGTAGTTGAAGCATGGAAGGCACTAAAATTTTTTCCCCCAAATTTGAACAACTTGATCTAGCTGGTCCCTTTTATATTTTGTTCATGTGCCTAGAAACGTCGAGTACGACTTTTTCTCGTGGGAGGGAGAATGATGTGAATGAAGGTACCGCAATATATATATCAAATACATCCTATGGTTGCAGTTGTGTTACTTATTTTGTGCAAAACAACACGAAAAACACAACAATTGATTCATACATATATCACGTATATACATTGTTCTCTTTGTTGAGTACATGTCTAGCAAATCATCATGCGCTACACGGAAGTTGTTTGGATGATAAATACATATACCATGCATATACGTTGTTTTCTTTGTGTAGCACATTTTTAGGCTATCAAAAGCCGAGGACGACTTTTTTAAAGAAAGGGAGGATGATGAGGATATCCCTAGTACTTATGACGTTGTTTATAAAGCAATATCTATACTTCTCAAACAACAGGTGCAATTGTTTCTTAACAAGTTTTTCTGTGTTTTCCGTGAGAATTGGATACTACATAAAAACAATATGTTGTGCATTCTCAGGTTTGATAAGCTTCAAGTCTTTAGAACCGAGAGGGAAGCCGGAGCCAAAGCAATAGAGGAGGACAAGAAGGAGGGTACCCATATTTGCTGCCTAGCAATAAAGAACAAGAAGGCCAAAGCGGTTGGCAAGGAGAAAATCAAGCAGGCCATGAGGTTGATCAAGGACGAAAGAAGCCCATTTGATGGGAGAGCAAAAGGGGAAGAAGCCCAAGGACATAAACTACAAGTTTGGATAAGATTTTTAAGCCAAATTCGGACTTCACATGTGCTCAATATAATTCAAACTCAGATTCAACTCAGGATTCAATTCGGATTCGGTTCGGGCAGCCTGACAGACAGTTACTAAAAAGGCCATAACTTTCACGAACGGAGTCCGATTCAGGTTTTCTTATACTCGTTGGAAAGATAATTTCAAGGGCTACGCAATGGATCTAGCCCCACCTTCATATTAATCATGGATAAAAAGTTATGACTGAAACATTTTGATGGCTTAATTTTAGGTTTTTCCTTTTGTGTGAGTTTGTTTCCAAATACATGTAGTGATGAGTTGGAGTTGGTTTAGGACCTCTTGGCCAGCCATGAGGTGGACACGGAACTATATCTACTACTTATAAATTGGAGTTGGTGGCAGTCCGTCCGTCCTCTCCCACACTTCCTCATAAAAGAAAACTGCTGGCTGACGTGACTCTCCCACCCAAAACCCGTACGCTCTACGCTGCCTCCCCACTAACCCGCGCGGTTACCTCCCCCGATCGAGCCGTGCACCTCCTCCCTCCTCCTCCTCCGCCGCTTTGTCTCCCCACCGAGCCCGTGCGCCTCCTCCCTCCTTCCTCCTCCGCCGCCCGCCCGCTCCTCCTCCGCCTCCTCCTCCCCCCCCTGCGCCCGCCTCCTCCTCCCTCTCGATTTCTCCGTCGCCTCCTCCCTCGATTTCTCGCGCCTCCTCCCTCCCTCCTATGCCTTGCGCCTCCCCACCGAACCTGCGCCTCCTCCCTCGATTTTCCTCCTCGCTCCTTTGCTCCACCCCCACCGCCTCCTCTTCCGCCCCCACGCCGGCGCCTCCTCCTCCCCGCTCCTCTCTTCCCAGCGCCACCGCCTCCTCCTCCCTACCCCACCGCCGCCTCCTCCTCCTCCCCGCTCGTCCGCTCCGCCTCACCTTCTTCTCCGTGCTGAGCCCTTCCTCTGTCTCCACCCTCGCAAACCTAGCCACGACCATAGCCCGCTGCGCCCCTCCCTTCGCCCCAGTGAGGCGCAGCCAACAAACATGGCCACCAGCGGTGCCAAGCAGTACCGGTGAGGCTGTGGGCATCGCCGAGGAGATGCGATTCGTCGCCATGCGTCTCCGTAACCAAGCGCACTATTATGAAGGACAAGGCGGGGTGGAGGGCTCGAGGCGGCGGAGGACAACGAGCGGGAGGAGGATGCCGTCCATGGAGGGGTTCGTGAGGTACACGTGGACAACAAGCTTGTCTTCGACACCGTCGAGCGGATCGTAGCCGAGTCCACCGACGTCTCCTGTGAGTGAGATTTTTCGTCTCCATTCTTCGTTTCAATTTTGTTCTTGTCGGATGGTCAATTACTACGATGGTTAGTGTAGATCGTAGATCTTCTCGCTCCCAAGCGGTACCATGATGTATGCGATCGAAATTTTGGTGTAGGAATGCGATTTGTAGTGGCTATTTCCTCATTGGCCATTGGGCGTATGTTGAGTGTTTCATTCTTGTGTTAACTGTTACTCCATCACTACTACAGGACAGGTCATCACAGACGGTTCAAAAATGTCATCACAGACGGTTTTGCGAACCGTCTGAATTTATGGGTCAGTGATAATACGAGGTCATCACGACGGTTTTCAACCGTCGTGATAGCTCAAAATCACGACGGTTTTCAACCGTGCGTGATAGCTCAAAATCACAGATGGTTTTAACTAAAACCGTGCGTGATATGGTGATAATCACGAGCGGTTTTAACTAAAAACCGTGCGTGATATCGAATAATCGAGCGGTTTTAACTAAAATTGTCGTGATTATCATGTACCACAGACGGTTTTTAACTAAAAACCGTCTGTGATATCAGATAATCCCAGACGGTTTTTAACTAAAGGTTTCTCCGAGTCCTCCATCAAGCCACGAAATTTAACATACTCTCTCTCATCATAATTCTCTTCTACATCGCGAAGCATCTGATCCAGATTGTCATCGTGCAACCTATCCGTATCCGAACCACAATCGACATCATCCGGCGCCATGTCATTCACTTCACCGGCGATGTCATCCGGCGACATATCATTCACTTCACCGGCGATGTCATCCGCGACATATGATCATTCACTTCGCCATGACCGGTCCAACACGTATAACCCTTTTGAAACCCTCCGAATCAAGTGCGCTTCAATTTGCCCTCGGTTCTTAAACATCTTTAAATTCGCATGTCGGTATGGACGATACATATATTCCACCCCTTATTCAACATATCCTCCTCGGCGGCTCTTGTAAGCGGACCGCCATTAATATACTCTTCACTCACACGGCTCGCGGCATACATCCGACTTGGTCCTCGTTACGTACATACATAACAACTCGGTATTAAAATTAGCTTAACTAATTACTACTACATATATACCGCCACATGTATTATATTGAGGTTTAATTTGCTAGCTCAATTCATATTATAAACACAACACTATTATATAACCAACAATTTTACAAATTAACCATCTTCAATAACACTCACCAATTACTTAAATCTAAATTGTAATGCAATTAAAGAAAAATAAATTATCTTACTAACCATATCGATCTAGAGCTAGCCACCGGCGGAAAGTATGAATTGAATGAATCTTCAAAGCTCAATCTCGCCTCTTCCCACCAAAATAATCGGCCTCAAATCGCTTAGGCTCGAGTGCGCAGATGGCTCTGATCCGGATCGAAATGAAGGCGAGGCGGCTGGCGAGCAAGCATTAAATGCTTCGTGGCATTATCACCGACGGGTTTTATTGCAAACCGTCAGGATCATTCACGACGGTTTTATATTAAAACCCGTCAGCGAAAAGCTGGTTATCGCAGCGGTTCTTAATAAACAACCGTGCGGATAACCGACTTTTCCTGACAGTTGTTTATTAAAACCGTCTGCGATAACCGACTTTTCACGACGGTTGTTTATTCAAAACCGTCTGCGTTGTTGACAACGACGGTTGTTTATTAAAACCGTCACGATAACAAGCTATGATAATGAAAAGTCGAGCGTATCTCTTGTGTTTCGTGTAACGTATCTCATTCGTTATCTGAGCGTCTCTTTAATATCTGAACCGTCTGTCTTTGAAGGTTAAATATGCGCGCCGGTTCTTCTACATACGTCATCGTGTCCTCTCATCTCATTCTTACTACCTCTCTTCATCCGCATGCGTCTTGTCTATTTCATTAAAATGTCTCTTGTTCACTTGATCATCTCCTTCCTCTCTTCTCTTCATCGTGAATTGTTCGCCGCAATCTTACACAAGCGGCCAGCAATTCTAGCTGAGCTTCGCGGTCACTCCCTCCTCTCCTTCCCCAATCGTCTTCCATCCGTCACCGACCGACCATCCGCCGTCGGCGGGCGTCTCGCTGCGCTCAAGGCAGGAAACAACCATTACCCTCGTTCTACTATACAACGTCGCGCAAGTCAAAGAGCGGTTGTCGCCTCGCATAGGTCGATGGATAGCATTGCCGATCAATTAGATCCGGCAGATTCGAGAATCATACAATGCTATCCTCTACGAGATAATGACGTCTGTTGGCGTTTGCCGTACGGAGGAGGAGGTGCCGAGGACAACGACAATGTTAGCGGCGTTCGAGAACTCGGTGGGCCCTCCTCCAACTCCCAAAGGCGAAGAAGCGTCTGAAGCCCGTAAGATTAGAATCGGGAAATGTTTTATCTCTGCGACATTTGTAATAAATCTCCTCCACTTGATATTAATAAAATTGTCTTTTATTTCGATCCCTGTGTCTTTACATATTTGAATTATGATGACGATTTTTATTACAAACCGTCTGTGATAATTCCAGTTATCACGACGGTTTTAATACATACCGTCAGTGATACTAAGTATCACTGACGGTTCATAAGTAACAACCGCCTGTGATAGTTCAACCCCGCCTTCTCGAGATTTCTCAAAGGGATTATTACCCTTATAGAGTAAGCAACACCGAGTGAACCACCGGCTATCGTGATCTCTCCCCCGCTCCCTCGGCGCGTTCGAGCCCCGCTCACGCAGGCGCCGAGGTCGAGCTATTTCTATTAAATCCGTCGTGACATGTGGGTCCCACCTACAAAGTTCAAAAAGACATTTCAGTTCTTGGTGAGCGGCCGATCGACATACCCGACTTCTTGGTGGCGACTATCCATCTGCTCCTTCCCACTTCTCCCACAAGAAAAGAAGTGGGAAGAAGCGATGGATAATCGCCACCGAGAAGTTGGTATGTCGATCGGCCGCTCACCAAGAATCTGAAATATCTTTTTGAACTTTGTAATAAAATTGCCTTGAATTTTGCGAGAAAAAGAAGGATTGTCGAGTGGACATCACATCTCGACGATGAGTCGGCATCGTCGAGGAACATGCAAATCTGAGGCAAGCACAAAACTCAACAACACATTCGGATCGATCTATTACGGGATGACAAGCTAACAAACCCTTCGTGGCACGACGGTCCACACTAAACAAGACACACTTACGACACTTACGGCAAGGCGTGTTCTTTAGTATGAACCGTTCGTGCGCGATGGAGGAGGTGCTAGCTCACGGCGGAGGAGATGCATACGGGAAGCTAGCTAGTGGATGAACTCACGCGTGACTAGTACCGGTGGAAAGGTTGATGTGGAGTTATTAATAAGGGCACGGTCGTGGGAGGAACCGGTGCCGACCATTCGATGTGGAGAGAATAGACGGTGAGATCGAAATCACGTATACGCCAATTATTGGTGACATGTATTATTACACACCAATTATCGGTGACATGGGATTATCACGACGTGTTTTACTAAAACCGTCGTGATAACGAATATCCTGACGGTTTTAGTAACAAACCGTCTGTGATACTTTTTTCGCCGACGCCACCAACACAAAGTGTTCAAATTAAAACCGTCTATATTACTATCTGTCGCAGACGGTTTTATAAAACCGTCTGTGATTTGCCGTCTAGTATTAGCCTTTCTGTAGTAGTGCATCTTGCTGCCAAAGGTTTCATTTTCCCTTTCTCTCTTTTGTGAAGAATGTAATTTTTTGACATGATCCTTGTGAGATTTATGTTGCGGCTCTATCGTTACTTGTCATATTCGATTCAAGTCGTGATAATTGGGCGGAAAGTTAGTAAGTTTAGATGGTTTTTCTCCGATCGCCTGCAATTGATTCTTTTCGTGCCAATTTAGTAGTGCATACGAAATATACAATTTTTTGGTAAGCCAATTTAGTAAGTTCTTCCTTCTGCACTGTGCTCTTGAACCAAGGTTGTTTCTTTTGCTTCCGCACATTCTTGTAATGTTGCTTGTTTATATAGCCCTTTATCAATTTAGTTGTTATGAGTTGTCAATGATGTAGTACATTCACTATCACCAAAATGATGTAGTTCACCGATTGCTATGTTTGGTTTACCTTAAATCTTTTAGGTTATGGATTGTTAGTTATGAATTCTTTGTGACGTTTGATGATCGCCTCTGCTACATCTTTTCGGGATGTATGATGGTATTCTGTCCAATATTGCGGTATAGTATTATTTGTCAATCGGAAGAGTTGACAAGAGGATGTTTGTTACTAGATTTTGTTGTTAATTAATTTATCATATATCATCTATCTTGGTGTAATTAGCGGCAAAGTAATAATTTGTCCAGTTCTTGGCCATAAATAATTACTTTGTCCACATAATTGACTTCACATTCTAGAATGGATCGTTTTATATCAACCGCAAATTTCTATCTTAAGAATGGTCATTTGTGCAAAGATATGCCTATTCTTTAACTGAGTGGAGTGGTTACTTTCTCCTTGCTACCGTAGTTTGAGGCAATGGACAAATTTGGAAATGTAGCGTAGATCGCCTTTTCCCAATTTAGGGTGGCACAAATAGTATTCTTGTCATTATTATAAAAAGCATAGCAAATAATATGTATTATTGTCTCACCGTGATCATGTTTTGTACTTTTGTTTAATGCGAGATTTTGTGGGCATCTTCTTTGCCACCTAACCATAATTTTGATCCCGAGAGAATCGAGCATGGTAGCCCATTAAGGTTACCCGCCACCCAGTGAATGGTCACCAATGGATCCGGAGGGATGGTCGAACGCAAAGCAGAGGTAATGCAGTTCGAGAATTCTTTGGTTATCGTGGGCTTATGTGCTTGCCTTGTCATTGCATTTAAATAGCATGTATGCCCTAGCAGAAAGAAGGGAATGCATATGGATTGTGGACCTTGCATCTTGATTCTTGATTTAGTGGATGTTGTGCATATCCTGTAGTCAATTTTTCAAAGGTTGTCACCTGTCGTTAGTTCTCAGCAATGAGTTAATCGTCAAACATGGGATTAAATAACCTGACTTATGCTAATGAGTGATCATGAAGATTATTTCTCCATATTGGTTTATCAGATTAACCATTGCATGTATAAGTATTTGTATCCTCTCTTCAATGCTTATGTTGTCAACATCTCTTCAACATATTGATGGGGAAATATTCTCTCTTTTTCCGGATATGGGGTTGTACAAGCATCTTCTATGGGTGGAATGGAGCTCCGACTTTCTCGCACCCTGTTGTCAAGAAAGTTGTGAGGCTAGATGTTCCTGTGGACAAGTATCCTCATGTATGTATGGCTTTCTTTAGTGCTTTCCTTTTAAGTTTCTTCAATGTGTTTTGCCATATCACGAATGATTTACACTCTTTTGGTTGTTATCAGTACAACTTTGTTGGCCGTTTGTTGGGGCCGCGAGGAAACTCCCTGAAAAGAGTTGAAGCTTCGACTCAATGTAGAGTTTATATCCGTGGACGTGGTTCAGTGAACTCGACACAATCTGACATTATACTGTTAGAATTTTTTGTTCTAGCTATGTCTATATATTTGTGTGATTTGGCATGGATCCACAGAATTGCGTGTATCATAAGATGTGGATTTGATTTACTTTCAGTTTTGATCCAACAATCATTACGTTCTCTGAGAAGAAAGACAAAGCTTTAGTAGATATATGTCATATGACCATAAGACAAAGGCCTTTACCTTTCCCTTCCATATGTTTATCCTGTGAGTGAACTGTCGTGGGACTCAATTCCTTTTGCTAATCTATATATTCATCTCAACATTTTTGCCTTTTTTGCTACTTTGCTGTATCGCAAGGATTCAGCCAAGGTCCTCATCGTGTTAATAAACTGCAGTTAGGTGTTTTTGAGCTAGGAGCTTTTAACAATTTGATTATTCTATCTCTCCTCTCTTATTTTGGGCTTTGGTGAGTTGAATGAATACCATGGATAAGTCTTCTATGGTGATTTGAGCTTACGTAAATTAGTACCACAAAATTTGACCTCTTTACTGTTATGGTAGTCCAATTCTGAATTTAAAGTGCAAGATCTGTTGTTTTCCATCAATGATGCATAGCTTTCAGAATGAAAGACATTACTTGCTAAGTAGCTATGATCATTACTTGCTAAGTAGCTATGATCATGAAATCCTCTAGGATAGCTACTAATTATAATGTGTTCTCAGTGATCAAACAAAAAAATCAGACACTTTTGTAAACTTGGGTTAGCTGATTCTCACTTTTCTTGCAGTAAATTTTGGTACTCCGTTGCAACGCACGGGCACCTTACTAGTATATTAAGGGTTAGACCCCCATTGTAAGGAAGACCAATTTTATGCATAAGATTGAAACATAGCTATTGCTTGTTTTTCAACACCAGAGTTCATGCGAGGACTTTGAGAGAGAATTAGGCGATTCATTGTTCGTTCTGCAATTCAAGGTCAAGCTGTCGTTCCATTGGGAATTGGGGACTTAGCGTTCATTGTTTGTGGTCTCATGACGAATAATTATCCGGTGTGTTTTGGGTGTATTCCAAAGAGTTAAGGGTTCGTGCATTGGCGCGAGTGTTCAACTAGCGACATCGTCTACTTCGCATCAACTATCCATGGTTCGTCATTGAGAAGATCGGGACCCCTCCCCGTATCACTAGGCCTCCCGGTGCCTCCCGTCTCCTCCTCTTTCTTCCCCTGCTCAGCCCTCGGCCACCTCGGCTGCATGCCCGCCGACGCCTCCACGCCGTTCCTGCCAGTCCAATTACTCATTCCAAAAATTAGCCGCGTCACGATGCGTCCCTAAGCGCCTTCTAGCTTCCCGCCAGCCTGATTGAATTTCCATGCACCTAGCTTGCCGGGATGGCCATCTCCCCCAACTCTGGCTGAAACCGTCGCCGCCAGTGCCACTCCCTCCTCGGCGAGCGCCTCGTCGATTCCTCCGGTTTAGAGCTTCCCGTCATCACCTCCAAGCTTGTCCGACCACAGCCCGGTGCTCCCTTTCACCCCAACTCGCCGGCAACATGAGTCTCCCGACACCGTCCTAGGCTACCACCGATGGCCCTTTCCGACACCTCTCTGACTCCAAGATTGCTCGGTAAGCATCCACCTACCCTTCTCACACTCATGCTCTCACCATTTTCCCCCTTCCTCCTCCCGGCCACCGGCGTCCCCTTTCAACCCCGTCTCCGGCCGCTCACGCCAGCGCCGACCGCTCCTAACGCCACCATGGCCTGTGTTGACACCGCCATAAGCTTCCCCGCCCACGTGGGAACCCGTTTTGCTGGTCACCAGCGCCTCCCCGATCGCCCCTCACCGGCGACATCGCCGCTGGCCGTGCGCTGCCGCCTCCCCTGTTTCGGCCGATTGAGTGCTCTGTTTTGAGCCAGCACTACACTTACCTCTTTTAATTTTATACCCCCTTGGAATCACATAAGGTCCGTTGCCCAGTTGGCCAGCGCATCTGCGTGTTACTTCACAGATCCTGGGTTCAAATCCCCCTTTTTGCACATTCTGTTTTTCATTTTCTTAGCTCATTTCAATTAAGAAATATGTAGGAAATAAATTAAGGGAGCTAAGATAAGTAATTTGGGATCGAATAAAATTTATAGATGCATCAAAATATAGAATTATAAGACTATGAACAAATAAGAGATTAAGGGAAATAACTAAGAGAAGTTTAAATAATTAGTTGGAATATAAGCTAAAACAGAAGTTTAATTAGTGGTAGTGGCAAAAATATAATTATATATTTGTAAACAAGAATCAAAGGTTCCTAAGGTGAATAATATCCAATCAAGGGGCATGAGTTAAACAAAATATTAAAAGTATTTGGATAGAGTGTCCATCTAAATTAGAAGACTTTTCAAAAAAGGAATATAAAATAAAATAGTTAGAAAAATGGGGATGATATGTAATATTAGTAAAACTTTTGTACTTACCATAGACCCTATTAACAATATAGACACTATCATTAACATACCGCCGATCATAAAATCTTAACCGGTAGCTTTAAATTAGCAACAATAACGAGATATAATCATGTGTAGCAGGTTCGATCAGTCATAAGATAAATTAAGATTAAATTGTGTCAAATGATAAGTAAAGGGATAAGACATCAATATCAGTAATTTCCACAGCACCTCCAAATTAAAAGGTCGTATTAATATATAGGCACTATATATATATATAATGTATATATATATATATATAATGTTGAAATAGGGCACCACATTGTCTGGATACCAAGCCTCTCTACCTTTGGATTGCTTTTAGATGCGCGATAGTGTAATGGTATATAATATATCATGCATGCTAAATCAATTATGGATGGAAAGTCTCAATCACACTAGCACGTATCTAAAAGCAATCCAAAGGCAAGGAGGCTTGGTGCCCAGACACCTTGGTACCCCTGTTATTTATACTATAGATATAATAGCCATGGGTCCTCAGTAATTAAAATAATGTCACTAATACGTAATCTTACATCCAGTGATACTAGGCATAGCTAGGAGTGGTATTTCATCTGAGTTGTATTTAAGCCCTAGAATAGTTCAATGGTCGCGGGTCAATGAACAATAAAAATCAGCTAGGGTTAACCATTTAAATAACGGTGACCAAACAAATGGAGTCCCTATCTTAAATCCATAAATGGCAAGACTCGACCAATACAATACTTAATACCCAACTAAATCCATACGCTTGTCCATATATCCAGCTCAACTCATGGAACTTCCTTGATAAATACGAAAATACTCAAAAGTAGTTGCTAAATTAAAAGTTCGAGATATGACATTCTATCATTGGCTATGCCAAGCCATCTCCAAGTTCTAAACAAGATATTCTCGTGAATACTCCTATATCATGAACCTTCCTTAACATCCATCTTGGCGAATTTCCCTGTCATCTCTCACTTCACTCCAACCACCTTGACTCCGACAATACTCCGCGCCCAATCAACTCAACCTCAAATCACACGTTTAATCATAATAAAAATTAATCAAATTCAATTGGATTTATTTGGACCTTTGAGTTATTTGCCTTTATTTGGATTCAGTTGTTTAGCGCATAATTAGAAATTAGAGTCCTCAAGAATCAATAGATCAAGTGAGACCAAGATCGAGATGAAGATAAAGACAAGGAGCTCAAGACCGACGAATGAGAAAGCTTGAGTTAGCTCAAGACCACGGTAAACCGCGCAAGGCGAGTCAATACTTTAATCATGTTGAACCTACATTTTCTACAAATTACTTTTGTTTAAATTGTCAAATTGCATGCTGTTATTTTATATGCAAATATATATTGATTCAAGATTCTAGTTATATGCCCATTGTTTAACTTGATTAGCATTACACCTCTTTTGGAATATTTGAATATGTGAGCCTTGTCACCCTAGCAAAATTATAATGGTAAAACTTTCAAAAATAAGTCCTTAAATATACAACATACTTAGCACAGCTTAGATATTCGGGGGCTTCAAAATGCCCCAAGCATCACTTTTAAATCATGAAAAACTAAAATGACTAGTGTAACATCCCAAAAATTCGAGTTCTGAAAAATTTAATTTCAAATTAATTCTTTGAAAGTATTTGAACTTTATTTGGATTTATTTGAATTTTATTTGCAAGAAAATATATCTTAAATATTTTTATTAAAGCCAAAAAGAGTTTATTTTATTTTTCCCAACCTTCCCAGAATTTTTATTTAATGTTTGAGAATTTTCTAGAATTAAAAATCATTTTTAAAAGATAAAAAGTATTTTATAAAATTATTAAAAGTAAATCCGAAATTAAAATATTTTTATCAAGTCTAAAATAGCTCCAGGAATATTCTATGATTTTTCTGGAATTTTTAGATATTATTTATTATTTTCTAAGCAATTATAATTTTTCTAGTATTTTCTGAAAAATTAATTTGAAATTTTAAATCCGAATTTATCTCAGGTCGACACGTGTCGCACCCGGATTGAATCCATCTCTCTCATCGATTTAATCTTGGCCATCCACCATAACTTACTCCTTCACTTAAATCCAACGGCCGAGATCTATCCACCATACCCTTTCACTCTCTTTCTCTCACCGACGGGTGGGCCCCACCCGTCAGCTCCCTTTTCAACCTTTCCTTCTTCCTCCTCTTACTCTCTCTCTCTCTTTCCTCCATTAGAGCCAAAATTGAAGCTTTGAATTCGACCGTTTCCGTTGCTTTAATTCCCAATTGAATGCACAATGAAAGCCCTTAATCACTCCACCACTAATCGCCGGCCGTTTCCCCTCTTTTACTCCCCCTAATCACGGCCGCAAATCACGCCGGGGAGCTCCAAAACCGCCTCCCCTCCTCTCCCCTCCTATAAAACACCGGAAGCTCATTTCGCCCTCTCCCCGCCGCTCCATTTCCCCTCCTCGCCCGAGCGTCGTAGCCACCGGAGAGCCGCGGCCCCCGAGCTCCTCCACTGCCGCCGCTTGCTCCTCGCCACCGCCCGCCTCCGGCCACCTCCCGAGTCCGACGCCGGTGGGATTCGAACCACCACCGCCTCCTATACCTCTCCCACTCTTCGGCCGCTGCCCCCACCCTAGCACCACCGCCTTCTCTCCCTCGCGGCCACCTCCGGTTGTCCTCCTCCACCGCCCGCCGCCGCCGCCGGGCGCCTGCGCTTGTGATGAGCGCCACCACCTGTGCCGCCTGCGCCCCGCCCATGTGGCCGCCGCATGTTCGCGCGTGGCGCCACGTCGGCCGTCGTGCCACCTCGGCATGGCCCGCGGTCCGTGGACCTGGTCCACAGTAGACCGGGCCCACATGTCTGAATTTTCAAATTTTAAAAATATGTTGACATCAGCATTGCGTCATAAAAATTATTTTCCTTTATAAAAATATTTCAGACAAAATTTAAAATAGTGCTGACGTCATAAATATAATTTTGCAGTACAAAAATAAGTCGAAAAATCTTTCTTTTTCTTTTTCTTTTAATTAAACTTCCGAAAGCCATAACTTTCTCATTTTAACCCTGATTTGACCCGTTCAAATTTCTAAATTTTTCTAAAATCATGAACTACCCAAATATACAATCTTTTTCAATTTTATTTGAATTTATGTGTATTTATTTGTTTTGTTTGCTCTGTCTTTTCGCGCGTAGAACCCGTCGTTGCCGAAGACTTCCCCGACCAGCAGTAAGAAGATCCAGATAGCGTGCAAGAAGGCAAGTCTCCTTTGAACATTTTGAACCTATGTTTGTGAAATGTTTTGGATTATTTTAAATTTATTTGCATTGCTATTTGTATAGAACCCTAGTTTCTGTCTTAGAATATTAGTTAATCCGATCATTGTTATATCTCCGATTGAAGTTGAATGTCGTACCCTTGTAACCCTAGGATTTTCTTTGTCTCAATAATGAGATTATTATAAATCTTTGGTAAATGTTAGAACGGTAGTAAAATGTTTAGTCATGCTATATAACCTTGCTAACCTTGGAATGGGAAATTATATTTCATTGATCTAGACTTTTGTTCAGAAATTAGTGGCGATTGGTGTTGCCACTATTTCTTCAAAAATAAATAAAATGTAAAAATTGTTTTAGACCAAGGCAGATGGTTGAATTGGATTGGTGCGGTTAGCACGATAACTTGTAAAGTGTAAGTTCCGCCCTAGTCAATTAAGGACCGACGCTTGTGTTTGTCCAGACTGAGCATAACCGTGCGACCACAAGTCTATATGGGTACGACTTAGCTGATTAACTTATGATAGACTAGTTTAGTTACCACCAGTAGAAAGTGGGTGCCAGGGATTTACTGGTTATTCACAGTGAGGGACAGGGATTTACTGTACTCATACGGCGCAAGAGGGGGCTTCTGTCTGGGTGGATTTAACCCTTCAGCGTTGAAACTTCAGCGGGTGGTGTCTGGCTAGACTAGAATAAGGTAAAGGCTTTGTGATAAATTATCTGGGTCTCATGCTTAAGGAAGCATGTTGGCTATTAAGATGACTTATCTCTTGTGGGTAAAGTTGTACAACCTCTGCAGAGTGTAAAACTATTCGAATAGCCGTGCCCACGGTCAAGGGCGGGCAAAGAATGCATTCACATGGTAGATCTTTGGTTTTGGTTTTTAAAATAAAAGTTTTGGAAACCGGGAGTGGTTGGAACTCCCGGAGTTGTCCTGGTGGATGTAGCCAGTGTGGGTGGATGTAACCCGTTTTCTTGAACCTTGGCGGTTAGAGCCAGTGATCTAGTGTTGGTGGTTGGAACCTTCACTATGCAATTTGATAGTTTCTGTTAAAACAGTTACCTTATTTAAACTAATGCCTTCGAAAATATTTAGTGGTATTTGAAATAAAATATTGCTTGGTGCAAAAGAACCATATAACCCTCCTTTGTTAAGCCTTTCATCTATTGCATTTTTCCAAGACTTGCGGAGTACTTTATGTACTCACATGTTGCACTAAAAAATAATACCCAGAGGAATATGAAGCTCAAGAAGGAAACTTCGACTACGGCGCGTATGGATTCGACGAAGGCTTTCCAGAGTACTAGGTTGTGCTTCCCCAGTCAATTGCCTGTGGCGTATTGATGGGTCTCCGCTAGATTCACTTTTGCTTCCGCTGTGCTTTATGTTTTGTGTGCGTGTGAGGTCTTGAAACCTCATTTGTAATAAAGAGGCTTTTTGGTCTGTACTCTCTATTATTGTAATAAAGCGTTGTTGGTTGTGTAATCATCACTGTTTGACTGTGTGCACTAGCTTTGATCTGGGACTAGTGCTATAATACACAGAGGGTCCAGATTCGAAAATCTGGGGTCCCGACAGAGATAGTATCAAAGCCAATTTGACTGTAGGACGTGACCCAGTTAGAATGATCGTTAGTAGAAGAGGTTCAAAATTTATTTTATAAAATACAAATTTAATAATGTGCTATCCTCATCTTTTCTTTTCTTTTCTTTCTATTTTTACCTTCGTCATGGTATTCTTTCTTCTGTATCTACTTAATTCCTTTTCGAAATGATAATTGTTTTCCCTTCCCTCTGTAATTTCTATAGATGGCTCAATAAGGTTGTGTCTGTGATAGGAACGGGGTTCCGATCTTCTAACAGGTTCTGGATATGTTCGATTTGGTGGAGGCGCGACACAAATCGATCCGGCTTCTGGCTTCCGAACAACACGTTTCGAAACCCCGCAATCGCAGCACCACATCTCCTCAGGTTATCAACCGTGCGCATCCCGGTTGACCTCGCCAAGAAGGCTAATCCTCGCTTGCGAATCGAAGAACACAAGCAAGAACAAGGAAGAACACAACTGAATTGCAGATGTATTGATTTAGCACTCGAAAGTTGGGGTTTCACAAACCGATGAACGACGAAACTGTTCATAGACAGAATAATCTAAGCAAAACCCAAACCATAATAGTGGGGGTGGCGGCTAGATATAGAGGAGTGAGGGGCGTGCAAAACCCCTGGACGCACCCTAATGGGCTCCAAAACGATACAAAGCCGAATGGCCCAAAAGACGATGGCGCAGCACCCTGACAGATTCTGAACGCTCATTTGTTTCGACGATTCTTGTTGACTCAGAAGGAATTTTGACATGGGACCAGAGCCATTGGAAGGGTCGCCTTCTCAACTTTCCATCCATATGTAGAACGTCCAAAACGGAGCCCGGATGCGATCTGGGCGTCCGTTTTAGTGTGGCCTGGTCCTGGACTCCGAATTGAATTCGAAGTCAGCTTAAGTTGGACCTCCAACATGATTCGACCGCCCTTGCTGGACTTATGCGCCTCGTAGTCCTTCTCCAAGTACTTCCTAGTCCTCTCCATAGTTCCTAATCATAATTAAATCATTATGTAACACCCTAGGACCCACATTACCCTGAGATGCTACTATTGCTGCTCTACAATTGTAGTTCATCATATTACGGCAATATACGATGCTTCCGCGAGCGAAGAGGTGCATCGTATTACGGCAATATACGATGCTGTACCGGTACGGTCGCGGCTAAGTGCGGTGACATCCACATATGCAAATGACATGATATGACATAAATGATATGATAATTCATTAATAACATTAATTCATCCATAAGGAGCATTGTCATGCTCTCAACATATACACATCCACCACATGTTATTTTCATGACCACATTGTAACATTAAGCAAGAATTTCACATGTCTACTAGCATAATATCAACATATCAATGGATAAATATTTGCTATCATATCCACAATTAAAATATCATGCAATTATGGCATCATGTATCAAATTAAGATAATAATGTAAATTGCAAGTACATGGAATAACAAGTTAAACGGTAGCAACCACCGCTACGTTCACTTGCCTCAATCCGATGAAGCGAATTAAAATCAAAAGCACTCAGGGACAAGACCACCTATCCAAAAGACAACTCTCAGCACACAACCACATCATACAAACATGACTAAAATAATTAAGACGTCGCTAGAACCCCGAACCCGCACAAACTCTTCTCCGCTCAACAATTCAGCAAATTACCCTCTGCAGCGCTGCTTCACAATTTCGTATCTTTAAAAATAATGATCCAAATACAGAAAATGATACCTCTCTGGATTCATGACTTAGAAACCTACAATTTTCATGTAGAACACATATTTTTATTTTGATTCCGCGATTGTTTAAAAACTTACGCCGTAACGACGTTCGGAATATTACACATTAGGTAGCAATCGATTCTCAAATGAACAAAAAGAAGTACTTACGAACGAGTTCACCTGTAAATTCAATTGTCGGCCGCGAGCTCTAGTGATTGGTCCTTGAATGTCAAGTGGAGGAGTGTTGTGTGTATCCGAAGAAGTGATGTTGTAGGATCGGAAATGGCAACAGAGGGGGGTGAATGGTGCCTTTTTAAAAGTCGACCCCCAAGGTATCCAGGAAAAACTCAACTCCGATAGCTATGGTAGTTATGAAGTTGAAAAGGCACAAGCGCTAACACGATTAAGACAACTGAGCTTAAAACATAGTTAGGGCAGAGAAACCAACAGCAAAATATTGTCACGGCAGGCACTGAGCTCAAAGCATTGTTACGGCAGCAGATACTAGGAAATCGGCTCCCACCACACAGCAAATCAACTGCCACGGCTGCCACAGCAAGAAAAACGCTGATTCTGCTGCCAGCCGAGAGAAATAATCTGCTGACTGGAGCTGCTTGTTGGCTTAAAACCGAAAGTGCAAACCATGTTTCACTGCATACTGTTAGCTCCCGAAAATGAAGACAGCAAGGTCTGA
Source organism: Bonia amplexicaulis (assembly GCA_036346245.1). Classification (NCBI taxonomy): domain Eukaryota; kingdom Viridiplantae; phylum Streptophyta; class Magnoliopsida; order Poales; family Poaceae; genus Bonia; species Bonia amplexicaulis. The sequence goes on from CM070760.1 coordinate 14,857,707, forward strand.
CTGAGTAAACCTGCTGCTACCAAAACACTTTGTCACAGACTGCAAAATGCAGAGAAGAGACAACAACCATCGAGAAAAGTAAAGAAGAAAGCGAAACAGCGAGGCGGTGAAAGCAATCAAAAGAGGAGATAACAGGCTGCAAAGAAAAACAGAAATCTGCTGCCAACTATAAAGTGCACAACCTGAGAACCGACTGATTTCCAACTTGAGTTTGCTCAAAAGATTCAGTCGGAATGCTAAAGAAAACTGCACCAAATAGAGAAAATAATTTTGCAGCCTGAAACTGCAAACAAAACAGCAGAAAAACTATTCTTCTTACTGGGTTTGGATGAAACAGTAAAACGAAGTCTTGCTCTTGACTAAAGACATTCTGTAGCTGTTGCCCAAAAGAAGATCAGTTGCAAAAAGAAAACGCCAAGAACACTGCCAAGAGTTTGTCACCTGTCTTGAGCAAATCATCTACTAGCACACCAGAAATCGAGAAGTAGTAGAGAAACACATCGGAGGAAATCACCTGCTCATGAGCCGAAGAATGGAGAAAGTAATTTCAACTGCAAAAGCTTGTCCAAAAATGAAAAAGAGGTCTGCAGTGATTTCTTGACCGAAAGCAATGAATACTCTGCTGCAAGGTTACACAACTATCTAGTTTCTTCGTTTTGCTTAAACAGCACAACAGAGAAGTTATAGGAAATCAAGAAGCTGTCAAACAACCAAAACTGCAAGAGATAGTTCTTTGCCAAAAACTGATCTGGACTAATAGCGAAAAGGCTTAACCGAGAGAGAGACGAAATCAAATAAAGATAAGTGGTTCTTATGCCTTTTGATCTTGCGACTCTTACTTCCTGTAAGAAATGGTCACATAACTAGAAAGCACAAGTTGTGGATAAACTGTGACCAAGGCAACCAAAACATGAAAATATATAAGCGAAAGATCATATCTAGTTCATGCCATCTCTCATAGAGATCAACTCAAGAAGAGCAAAGAAATAAGAACAAACTCCATACAATGAGTCCCCATACGCATGAACATTAAACAAGAGGAGTAATTATAAGACTCTCAATCCATCCTCTCCCTCTCAATCCTCAAAAACACCAAGAGCCACACATGCTTCTTGGGAGGAACACAACCCACACAAAGGGATGAATGAGCTCTCAAGTGTCCTATGGGGTATGCAGCCCCTTATCTCTATTTATAGCCCTTGGCTAACGGGTCTCCAACCCGTTACGTCGGCTAAACCCTAACGGAGCCGTCTCCCGCTTGTGCACCTTGCGAAATTCCGTTTCGCCCTCCCCGCACCTTCGGAAGCTTCCGCTCCTTGTCTCGCACGCCTCGCAACCACTTCGAGTCCACGTCGTCTTCGACACATCACGACCGTTCTGACCTCAGCGCCACCTGCGCCTAGTCCGGTCACCTCGTGTCTCGCCACGACTCCGCCTCGACGTCCTGCAGCCACACAGACAAGAAACACGTCAAATAGCACCGCTCGATACATGAAAGCGTAAATAGAGATCAAACCTGTCGAGTCATCAGAATATGCATCCTAAACCCATACGACTAGGTTCGACCAAGTCTGACCGAGCCCGTTACGCCACGCAACGTCTAGGTCCGAACCAACCGACTCAAACTCGACTTTTCTAAACCGATGTCAATTACTCATCATACACAACGGGATGACCTCCACATGGTCTCTCAATCTCCCCCTTGATGAGTATATTGAGAAACCCAGAAAAAGCATGAAGTTGAGTTTGAAGAGTCCAACATGGTCCAAAGAAGGGAATGAAACTCATGACCATGTCGACAGAAGGAACACTAGAGCAATAAATAAAGAGTAAATTGATCTCCAAAACTCTAGCAAGATCCCAGAATAAAATTTTCTCTTTTTCTCCAATCTATTCTCCCCCTTTTGGCAATAAACACATCAAGAATGCAAGAGAGAGAATAAGTCATGATGATGGATGAAATGACTGATTTGATTAATCTAAGCATTTAGAGTCATGAGAATTATCCAAAATGACCATAATGTATTACACCAAGCCATAACATAGAAGTATGCTATCAAGATCATGACTATGTATGTAAAGAGAAGCTAAGCCAAATAAGATATAATCCGAATTTTAGTTGAAGTGCTTAACAAGTCAAGTCAAACATGATTTTAGTCTAGCTAGAGGTATCCATGAATGATGCAGGCCATGTCAATAAGCTAAATGGAAACGAGAAGCTAGTATTGAGTCAACTAGAGTGCTACTAGTTCAAGAATGATACATTTGTTTTGAGTACTTGATTCTTGTAGTAATTTAAGCAAATTTAGCACAAATGACATATTTTCTTTTGAAATTTCATGATTGCTTTCAACCAGATTTTTGTCATGTGCTAGATCTCAAGCCTTATGCGACTACTCCAAGCAAGAAGCTTAAGAAGATAGTCTAGGTCATCCAAAACTCCCCCTGAGTTCATGCCTAGTGCAATGGCAAGCTGTCTCATGAGAAAGAATTGGTGAGATCAGTTTTTCGCACAAAAGAGATCTTTTTGCTTTTAACGGATTGTACTAACTTATGTGTCATCAAGAAACTAATATAGCTCAATCTATCGCTCAACAAGGATTCAAGACTTAACTCAGCATATTTGACATGGCATGAATCATAAGAAGATAACTAAAAGCTAACTAGTCTCAAATATTAACATGACATGAATTAGGTCAAATTGAGCATTTTAATCAACCTATCATGGCAAAGACTTGACTACATATATAAGGTCATGATCTATTTAGCAATGAAGCACAAATCATGGAAAGATGTAATATAAATGAAAATATATCATGAAAGGATAATAATCAAGGCTCCATGCATTTATTTTACAACGTAAATGCAGAAAATCCAGCTCCCCCTCAACATGGGATGCAAATTTTTAGTTCAAGTTGAGTTATGTCAATATTAAGATCTAGAAGTTCCCAACTGAACTCCCCCTGAACCAAAGCAATAAAATGAGAAGCTGGCAAATAAATCAAGAAGGGCAGTCCTTAAAACATAGATAAGATAGAGAAAACTAATGACTCAGAATGACTCTCATCTACCCCATATGACTCCAGGACTATCAGCTGACAGGAAAACACACACTAGAGAGCAAACACGCACTGCCTGCAGGGTGGCCCAACCCCGCTAGAACCTACAAGAAGTGAGTGAGCTCAACCTAGTGAGATAAGAAACAGCTATCCTGGAAGCACAAGATAAGAGTAAGAAGTCTAAGCAACTCGAAGAAGAGACACACTCTAACCTATCTTTGGAAGGACTAAACCCAATGCACCCGCAGATGCCATGCAACGATGAGGGACGAAGCATAATTAGAATTATAAAGCAGTAAAGCTCAAAGCTCCCCCTCACAAGAGTCCATAAGTACAAACCACCCCAAGTTCTCCCCGCAGAGCTGAAAACCTCGTGTTATCCAAAGGCTTGGTGAAGATGTCAGCCAACTGGTGGTCACTCTCTACAAACTGGAGCACGATGTCACCCTTCTCTACATGGTCTCGAAGAAAATGATATCTGATATCAATATGCTTGGTCCGAGAATCTTGCCCGGGTTCTTGGCAATACTAATTGCGACGTGTTATCGCAAAAGAGCGGAACACGGTCGATAGCTAACCCAAAATCCCGCAGAGTCGAGACCATCCAGCACACAGCTACAACAATCGGCTGCGACAGAACGTACTCGGCCTCTGCGGTGGACCAGCAACACCGGATGCTTCCTCGAGGACCGAAATGAGAGAAGTGCCAATGAACCGGCGGTGCCGAAGTGCTCTTCCTATCTATCCTCTGGTAGGCAAAGTCTCGCATCCGAGAAGGCTCTAAGAGATGAGACAGGAGGAGGAAGAGTACCGATACCATAGTCAATGGTAGCTCGAAGGTACCGAAAGATGCGCTTCACCGCCTGGCGGTGAGACACGCGAGGAGAAGCCTGAAACCGAGCACATAGACACACGGAAAAGTGTATGTCCGGTCTCGAGGCAGCTCGGTACAAGAGAGAGCCAATCATACTTCTGAACTCCTTTTGATCAAGTGGCTCGCCGTCCTCATCTGGGTCAAGTGCAGTTGTAGAAGCCATCGGAGTCGACACCGGCTTTCCATCACTCATGTCGAAACGTCTCAGGAGATCACGGGCGTACTTGCCTTGATGCAAGAAGGTACCCTCCCGAGTCTGCTTGATCTGGAAGCCAAGGAAAAAAGTCAACTCACCCATCATGCTCATCTCAAACTCGGTGCTCATGACATCCGAGAACTGTGAAACTAGAGCATGAGAAGAGCCGCCAAAGATAATGTCATCGACATAAATTTGGCGACGAAAGGTCATTGCCAAGCCGTGAATGAACAAGGTCTTGTCAACTTTACCCATCTCGAAATCATGTCTCAATAGATAGGACTTAAGCCTCTCACACCAAGCTCTAGGGGCCTGCTTAAGTCCATACGATTGCTTTGGAAAGCTTGTAGACATGATTAGGGTATTTGGGGTTCTCGAAACACGGAGGTCGTCTCACATAGACTTCTTCCTCAATAAAGCCATTGAGAAAGACACTCTTGACATCCATCTGGTAGAGCTTGAAACCCTTAGAAGCCGCAAAGGCAAACAGAATTCTAATGGCCTCAAGTCCGCTACACGGCAAAGGTCTCCTCAAGTCTAGACCCTCAACACAGGAGTACCCCCGAGCAACCGCCTAGCCTTGTTTCGAATGAGTACCCCATCCTCACTTTGCTTGTTCTTGAACACCCACTTGGTCCCAATGATATTGTGACCTCGAGGGGGCTCAACAAGCGTCCAGACCTTGTTTCTTTCGAAACTCTCTAGCTCCTCATGCATGGCATTAACCCAAGACTCGTCAGATAGAGCATGACAAATCTCCTTGGGCTCGAAGGAAGCAACAAAAGCAGAATGGAGACAAAAGAGTGACATGCTAGATTTTGAGCGAGTAACTCGCTCAAAAAGGTCTCCAATGATCTGCTCTGAAGGATGAGATTTTTGGATATGTCTAGGAGGTCCAGGATGAGATGAAGAAGTGGCATCTACCTCGTGAGCTGACGGGGTAGGAACAGAGCCACTAGCTCCAGAGGAAGCTGTAGGCATGGGCTGATCACCTTGAGGTGCGGTGGAAGAAGGCACCTCAAGGGGTGGATGAGGGATGGATCGGTAGACATCCTCGTCTCCATCGTCCTCATCATCCACGAAGATGGTATCGGATGCTCTAGAGAACACGAGATATCGAGCCTAGTCCCGGACCGCCTCATCGAAAGTCACCTCACGGTCTCTACCATTTTACTAGACTCAGCCTTCACCCTATAGGCCCGCCAAGAAGTCGAGTAGCCTAGAAAGATCCCATCACAAGAATGTGATTCGAACTTATCTAGGTTTCCGGACTTCAGAATAAAGCACTTGCAACCAAACACACGAAAATGAGAAACACTGGGCTTTCGCCCATATCTCAACTCGTAAGAAGTGCGGTGCAAGTGTGCCCTGAGAAAAACTCTGTTCGAAACATGGCACGTGGTGGCTATAGTCTCAGCCCAAAACTTCTGTGGTGTAGAGTATTCATCGAGCATCGTCCTAGCCATCTCGACCAAGGTACGGTTCTTCCTCTCCACGACGCCATTTTGCTGTGGGACGTGCGGAGAAGAGAACTGGTGCTCTACACCTGTCTCATCACAGAACCTCTCAAAGTAGGAATTCTTGAACTCCGTGCCATTGTCACTGCGGATCGCTCATATGGCACCTGGAAGCTCAACAGAAAGCCTTCTGAAAAGACCTCGGAAATGTGTAAACGTCTCATCCTTCGAGGCTAAGAAAAACACCCAAGAATACCTTGAGAAGTCATCGACCACGACAAGAACATACCACTTCCCTCCTGCTGACTGCACTCGAGCTGGTCCAACCGTGTCCATATGGAGCAGCTGTCCCGGTGCATCGGTCATAGTAATTGTGACCGGAGGATGAGAGGCGACAACCATCTTGCCGTGCCGGCATGGAGCACAAACCAGATCTTTGACCATCTTGAGTTTCGGCAGACCACGAATGAGATCGTGGCCGTAAACTCGGGTCAAATGGTCAAATCCAATATGACCAAGTCTCCTATGCTAGAAGGAAAGGTCGCGGGACTCACAAGCAACTAAACAACGGAGAGGATCACCAGAAGACTCAGAAAAATTAGCACGAAAGATCATCCCAAAACGAGAAATCCATAAACCGGACTACAGAAGAATCAAGAATTTTGCAATTGTTTTCTTAAAGCTCACCTCGAAATCGTCATCGGTGGTCGAGAGACGAAAAGCAAATTGTCTTGCACTTACTAACCAAAGCAACATCTTTCAAAATAAATGAATCATTAATGCGCACAGTACCTTTGGCGATGACGCGCCCAGATGAAGCATCTCCAAAGGTGATCGTCTCATCACCTGGATCACGGGCAAGGGAAGAATGGCTTGTGCACGCACAGCCGACTCTGAAGGGACAGTCCTACTACTAGCCAGTTGGTTCACGTCGCTAAGCGTCTCCACCTTACCCTGGGGCTCCTCCCCCTTCTCAGCAATCACATTACAAGCTGAAGGTGGCTTCTCTAGTAGGTCTTTAGTTAGCTTCACACATTTTTCATCTAATGCAATCAATTCAGATTTTAGTTTATTACAACTATTGCATGGTGAGCTAACAGGATCCTTAGTAGCAAATTTAGCCATTTTCTTGTTATAATCAACCATCTCTTGAAATTGCTTAGAAACCGATTCAAGCTCAAAGGTTAATTTAGGACAGTTGGTACAAGAAACAATAGGCTCTAACAGGGAAGCATGCAATTCAGCAATTTTATGATCTGCCCGTTTTAGGTTCATCTTCAAATTATTACAACTTTCATAAGTCTCGGGCAGATCGAGAAGCATAGTGTAAAGACCTCTAAAAGCATTGTCCTTATCCTCACATGAGGTGCAAGAAGTAGTCTCAATAGTAGATGAAGGAACAACAATCCTAGTCATTTCTAGTTCAGCAAGCAGACTAACATTCTCCACCTTAAGAATATCTAGCTCAGAGGTCACACTATCATAAGAAGTCCTTAACTTTTCCATATCACCAATCAAAGCAGGGCATGTATCACATTCGTCACGGGAGGGAGCGGATATAAGTGAAGTAAGCTCTCGTGACAGTCTATCTACTTCCTTCTCCAACTCGCTACATCTAGCTCTAGATTTAGCATGAAATTTACCTAGCTTAAGAAAGGCATCATTAAGCTGGTCGTAAGATGGGTATACCTCGTCGGAGTCGGAGTAGAGCTCGCTGTCGCTCAGTTCGCCCTCGAGGGCCATGAAGCACATGCCGGAGAAGTCGTCGCCGCCCTTGGGGTCTTGATCATCGGTCCCGTCGTCATCGCTCCATCCCTCCACCTCACTGAGGTCGAGGTCGTCGAATGCGGTGAGGACGCGGTGGAAGAGCTTCTTGGCCTTCCCAAAGTCGCAGAACTTCTTCTTACCTTGCGTATGAGCGGGAGACTTCTTGTTGCGGTTCTTGTCGGTGTAGTCGTTCTTGCCCGAACCGCCGTAGTCGTTCTTGCCCTTCTCCAGCTTGGGACAGTTTGCCCGAATGTGGTTGGGGCCACCACACTCGAAGCAAATCACGAGTCCTCCTCTCTTTTCGTCTCTCCTTCTCTTGTAAGCATGAGAAAATTTGCGAGCAAGGAGAGCCAACTGATCATCCGCAAGCTGCTCTAACTGATCATCAGTTACGTCACAGAGAGCAGCAAGGGAGAAACCACAAGTCGAATCAGAAGAGGGGCCCGAAGAAGAAACGGGATCGGTGACTAAGGCCATCGACTGTGACTTCGACCTACGAGAGACAACGTCAATCTCGTGAGTCTTGAGGTGCGAGTACAGCACGTCAAGAGTCAGGGTCGAGAGGTCTGTCGTGTCTTTGATGGTGGTCACTTTCATCTCCCAAACACGCGGATCGAGTGCAGTGAGCATCTGACGAGCATTGTCCAAGTCGGGGTACGTGAGACCGACCGCTCGGAGGTTGCTCAAGATCTTGTGAAAACGTGCAAAACACTCATCAAGGGACTCGCCAGCGAGCATTTCAAACTTGTTGTAATCTCGCTTGAACTGGTCCTGTCGCACCATTTTTATTTGGGTGGTGCCCTCATGGTAAGCATTGAGGGTCGCCCAAATATCGAAGGCAGACGGAAGATGAGATATGCGGTCAAACTCACTACGACTCGGGCCACAGGTTATGATGTTCCTTGCCTTAGCGTTTGCCTCAACGTCAGCCATGTTTCCGCATTGGCGTCCTCATCGGCGAGAACAACAAACCGAACCTTGACCTTTCGCCAGATGGCGTAGCCCTGAGCCTGGATGTAGGTCTCCATCCGACTCTTCCAGAAGAGATAGTCCATCCCATCAAAGATCAGGGGCTTGGTCGAGTACTTGTCCGTCGCCATGGCTCACAGACCGGTTAAGATCTATAGAAAAGAGCTAACCGGCTCTGATACCAATTGTAGGACCGAAATGGCGACAGAGGGGGTGAATGTCGTTCTCTTTAAGGCTGCTCACTGTAATGAGAGGGATCAATAGAAAGAAAAAGAGGCTGCTGCCAAACTGAAAAACGGCAGAGTACTGCAGATTTGAGAAGAAACTGAGAAAGCCAAATGCTACAATCTCTCAAGACTGGATTGCACAAGAGATAAACCAATCTACTGAGACACTGAAAACTACAACCGAGAGGACAAACAAACAGCAGCCGAACAGAAGAGCAAAGAAATGCAGCCGAACTCAGTCAGAAAATTCTTCAAACTTGCCCAGCTGAACACAGCAGTTCTGAACACAACCCATTTACCGAAAACTGAAGCAGGAGATAACCAGTTTCACAAATACTGTTTTGCCTCAATGAGTACAGGAAACAGCGGGAACAAACCTGAAGGTCAAAAGCGAAACTGAAAGCAAGACACGACAGAGAAGACTGAGAAAGCAGCTAAAAAGAAAGGAAGCTTTTAGTGATAAAATAGCCAAGCAAAGACACAAAGTACTGCTGCCGTCTAAAGACAAGGAAACAAGACCAAGGAGAAAAGAAAAAGAAAGAAGGAGAGCAGCCTGACAACCACAAAAGGAAGAACTGAAAAACTGCTTGCATAGAAGAAAAACATCTAGAAGAGAAATGCAGTTCGGAAGCAGAGACCGGCTGCTGCTAGTTGGCGTAGTAATTACTGAATTCAGCCGAAAAGAAAACCGAAAATACATAGAGAGATCGCTAGGCAAGTGTCATTCTGTCCGGAGGCTTTAACCAAAACAAAAGAACAGACGACTAACCGCAGATCGATTGCAAGGGATGAAAATTACAAAGAGTTTCCAGTTCATGGCCAAATCAATAGGTGATGTACTACCAACATCTCCAATCAAAAAGAAAGACTGCAGAGAAGAGCAAGGAGCTGCAGATGAAGAACAGATGCAGAAACTCAGAGAGAGCTAAAGAGTGAAGCAAAGCACAGAGAGACAAAAAGAAATTTTGACAAGAAATCTGCAGCACTTCCATTCAATCAAAAACTCTAATCAAGCAAAGACAAGGAAACACAAGCTTATTCTGTGGCGATGTGTGCCTGTTGGCTAGGGCAATTCTTCTGCTCATGACCAAGCCCATGGCAGCGGTGGCACTGAATGTCAGAGGAGCGGCCCGTTGAAGCCACGGAAGAAGAACTCTTGACTGAAACCTGCAAAGAATTTTTTGTAGAATCTGCAAGGCGTGTCATGGAAGGTGGCTTCGGTGGCACTGCTGCAATCTTGTTCACAGGTGGTGGAGGAGAACAAAAACTCGAAGAAGACTTGGGCAGTCCCGTTGATGTAGTCGTTCGCGGCATGTAGAAGGGTCGTCCGGTGCTTGCCTTCGCTGATTCCATGCGTCCCTGCAATTCTTTTTCTGCAAGCATAGCAAGCTGGAACAACTAGTTGACAGTAGTAAAATCTTTATAATCAATAATGTCCTGAATTTCACGCCGTGAGAGACCATGTGGTGGTCATCCTGTGTGTATGATGAGTAATTGACATCGGCTTAGGAAAGTCGAGTTTGAGTTGGTTGGTTCAGACCAAGTCGTTGCATGGTGCAACGGGCTCGGTCGGACTTGGTCAAACCTGGTCAAAAGGATTAGGATGCCTATTCTGTTGATTTGACAGGTTTTGGCTTAATGAGGTTTCATTAATGCTATTTATGCTTTCATGTGTCGAGCGGTGCTATTTGATGTGTTTCTTGTCTGTGTTGACTGCAGGACGTCGAGGCGGAGTCGTGGCGAGACACGGGGTGATCGGACTAGACACAGGCGGTGTCGAGGTCAGAACGGTCGGATGTGTCGAAGACGGCGAAGATTCGATGTGGTTGCGAGTCGTGGACGGCAAGGAGCGCGGAAGCTTCCGGGAAGGTGCAGGAGGAGCGAATCGGTAAATTCGCAAGGCTGCACAAGCGGGAGACGGCTCCGTTAGGGTTTAGCCGGCGTAATGGGTTGGAGACCCGTTAGGCAAGGGCTATAAATAGGTGTTAGGGGCTGCATACCCCTTTGAGGATCACAAGTGTTTTAGTGCTCATTCATCACTTGGTGTGTGTTCCTCCCAAGAAGCATGTGAGGCTCTTGGTGTTTTGAGGATTGAGAGGGAGAGGATGAATTGAAAATCTTGTAATCTTTTTGCTCTAATGTTCATGCGTATCGGGACTCCTTTGTATTCACCTCTTTTCAATATAAGAAGGATTATCTCTCGTTTCTTGCGCTTCTGTATGGATTTCGTTTTTTTGGGTCTTGTCTCTGTTCTCCTGCATTTCTTGGTTTGACTCCTTGATCTAGTGGCTGGCTCTTGATTCCTTGATGAAAGGAAAATACTCAAGGTTCTTTGATTGTTCCATTTCCTAGAGCAAGTAATGGATTCAAGGTTCAGAAGTAGAGCTGAGTAATGTTCTTCTTTCATTCTATTTCTTTTTGCCTGAGTATGCCTTTTGGTCTGCACTTTTCTTCCTAAGAAGGTTTTGCTATTTATTTTGAGGACATGTTCATCTATCCTGAGAAGAGCAACGAAAATGCTGTAATTTCTTTGATCTACGGATGGTTTCAGTTTTTACTGTATTAGCAGTTTTTGTTGGAACGTCTTCAGTCAAGGCTTCAGCAGACCTTCTTTGATGATCATGTTGTTGTTCTGTTAAACTGAAAAAGGCAGCGATTGTTTCAACCACTTTCCTTTGCACTCCTCTTGCTTCTGTTCTTTTCATTTTCACTGTGCCGACAATCCTCTGTCCCTTTTTCTTTTGTCGGCAGCAAAGAGTGCTCACTTTGTTCAGCTGTGCTTTTAGCTCTCGGCAGGAAAATCTGCATGTTTTTTCAGCCTGCAGTGATTCGGCTAGTATGTTATATTTCGATGTTTCGGTTTGCTAAGGTCTGCATCAAGTTCAACTACTGCAGTTTTCTCATTTTGTGTCATTCCAGTCTGTAATTTCCAGCAGCTCCTGTACCTTTTTCAGTTTTAAAGTTGCAGTATTCTTTTCCCTTGCGTTCAGATTTTGTCTGCTGTTCAGTGTTTTTGTCACTCTTTGTGCTGTTTTTGATCATGCTGTATGTAGTCCAGACGATCTCGATTTTGGTTGAAATTTTTACTATCTACTTGCTGATCTAGGCTGATTTTAACTGTGTTTGTATGCGATCCGGATTTCTCTGATCTTTCTATTAAAATTGCCGTGAGAAGTGCAGTATGCAAAATACTATTCCTTTTCTATTTTAGCTCAGTTCAGCCTTCTCTTTTCTGTTCTCTTTGATCTGCTATTGCTTTCGGTTGTTTTCAAATCGAGTAGTACTAGCACTTTCAGTTGGCAGCAGTGTTCTCCTTGATAGTCTCTCTTGTTATCAATTCTTGGCAAAAGGAGTAGTCAGTTTGATTGTCTTTATGCTTTCGGCAGGAGCTGCAATCTCAGCTTTCTTTTGATCTTTTGTTTTCTTGCCGTAACAACAATTTTTACTAGTGCTTTGTTGTCGTAACTGCAGTATCTTTCTGTGACCGTGTTTTAGTCGAGTTTCCTTGCCACGGCAAGTCTTTTCAGCTATTAATTTGGGGGCGTTTTTAAAAGGCACCATTCACTCCCCCCCCCCTTTGTTGCCATTTCCGATCCTACACGCCGTAACCCCCGTAGAAACGACAAATCTTATCCACCGTTTCCTCAACAACCCCACAACGCACCATACCCTTTTGAAGCGCAGCATAATAGTCCTGAACAGAACTATCACCTTGTTCTAAGCGCTGTAATTTTTTTCTCAAATCATGTTTATATGAGGGAGGAACAAAACGATTGCGCATAGCTTCTTTTAACCGCTCCCATGTATCAGGTTGTAAGCGCATGGTACCCAGTTCATTCCACCAGATAATAGCAAAGTCCTTAAACTCACTAGTAGCTTGTCTAACTCTATGTTGTTCAGGAATCAAGTGAGAATTAAACTTCTGCTCTACTGTCATCTCCCAATCAAGATATATTTCAGCATCATAAAGACCAGAAAAAGATGGAATGGTAAACTTGACTTTAGCAAATGGGTCATCGTTACCATGACGGTTCTGGTTATTACCTCCCATACCATGTCGGTTTTGCTGAAGACGCCGAAGTAGTCATGCATCTTGTGTCGCCCGCTGATCAATGTTGTCATCCGCATCATACACTGTGTCATCATCGTGATGATGGCCGTCATTGACAGGTGGCAGGCGTGCCCCCAAAGTGTCCATCTGACCAGTGAGGTCAGCCATCCGCCGCTCCACCCGCTCAATGCCTTCCGTGGTGTTCAACTGGGCAATGGCGACGATGATGGTGTCCATTCTCGCGCCGAGATCAGTGAGTGAAGCATTTTGTTTGTCGAGCGCAGCTTGTAGCTGGGCGTGACTAACACACTCGTTGAAATCGCCCGGTGTCCCAACCCCTTCGTCTCCTGCCATGGTTAGTGGAAACACAGGGAAAACAAATGGATTATCCCTATCAACTACAAAGTAAGGACAGTGGTAACCCGCAAAGGAAGTGGCTTACCAAGCTCTTACAAGTTTTCTTACCAAAGCAAGGCGAAGGATACATGGAGAGTGTGATTCGGCGATTGCAAGGGTCAAAAACTGTGCTATCCAGAAGTAGGTATATGGAGATTGGAAGGCCAAATATGTTAGTGAAACACAAATTAATAACAGATAGTAATGCTGAATAAATGTCAAAAGCACTGGTCCTAGTTGCTGGTCTAAATGTGTCCTATATCAGTTATGATATGATGAACAAGGAGTCAAGACCAGAATAGTAAAGCAAAGACATCAACAAAGATGGCCAGGCAATGAGAAACTTAATTCAGTATAAGCACAAAACAAATGAAGCTCTGTCACCTAAAACTGTGCTCTGTCACGGTTGTTTTTCTTGTCACGGATAGCACTCTCAGCACAATAACCCCAGGTGCCGAAATTTTTTCTCTCTTTTTTTTTCTTTTTTTCACAAAGCAGAACACAGAAATAGGAACCACACAAAGTTTCACCTCAATCTGATGTAAGGTGTGGCCTACAGAAAATGATGAATGTGTTGTAAATTCGGTGATGAAATTTCGGAGCTCGAGTGCTGAACATTTTAGGCAAAATTTGGGCAAAATAAATTTGCCAAACCCAATTTCACCCAATTTGAAAAAAAAATTCACCTGATTTCGAGTCCGTATGAGAAAGTTACAGCCGTTTGAAGGAGAGGCTCCGCGTTATGGTTGCTGTGGAGGCCGAAACGAAATCGGGTGGAGGAAATTGGTGGAACTTGGGGGCGGAATCTCAGGGAAAGGTGGGGGATGGTGCTGGGTGATCACGAGATGTGATGGATGACTCAAAAACAGAGGGTGTGATTGGGTGGAAAACAAAAGTTGACGGCTAGGGTTTGTATGAGAGGTAGCGGAAGCAAGACAACCCGAAACAAAACACAATCTAAATCAGCAACACAACTAGACTAAGAACACAAAATCAACACAACCTACGACTACAAAAAAATTTTGTGTAGGGCTTTTTCTTGGACTCTAGGATGAAACCGAAAACAACAAAGGTAGGGTAAACTCGAACCTGAAGGAACACATGAAGCTCTGATTACCAATTGATAGGAACGGGGTTCCGATCTTCCAACAGGTTCTGGATATGTTCGATTTGGTGGAGGCACGACACAAATCGATCCGGCTTATGGCTTTCGAACAACACGTTCCGAAACCCCGCAATCGCAGCACCACGTCTCCTCAGGTTATCAACCGTGCGCGGCCCAGTTGACCTCGCCAAGAAGGCTAATCCTCGCCTGCGAATCGAAGAACACAAGCAAGAACAAGGAAGAACACAACTGAATTGCAGATGTATTGATTTAGCACTCGAAAGTTGGGGTCTCACAAACCGATGAACGGTGAAACTGTTCAAAGATAGAATAATCTAAGCAAAATCCAAACCCTAATGGTTGGGGTGACTGCTGAATATAGAGGAGTGAGGGGCATACAAAACACCTGGACGCGCCCTAATGGGCTCCAACACGATACAAAGCCGAACGACCCAAAAGACAGTTGTGCAGCACCCTGACAGATTCTGAACACCCATTTGTTTCGACGATTACCATTGACTCAGATGAAATTTTGATATGCAACTAGAGCCATTGGAAAGGTCGCCTTCTCAGCTTTCCATCCATATGTAGAACATCCAAAACAGAGCCCAGATGCGATCTGGGCGTCCGTTTTAGTGCGGCCTGGTCCTGGACTCCGAATTGGATTCGAAGTCCGGTTGAGTTGGACCTCCAACATGATTCGACCGCCCTTGCTGGACTTGTGCGCCTCGTAGCCCTTCTCCAAGTACTTCCTGGTCCTCTCCATGGTTCCTAATCATAATTAAATCATTAGGTAGCAATCGATTCTCAAATGAACAAAAAGAAGTACATAGGAACGAGCTCACTTGTAAATTCAATTGTCGGGCGCGAGCTCTAGTGATTGGTCCTTGAATGTCAAGTGGAGGAGTGTTGTATGTATCCAAAGAAGTGATGTCCTCATCAGTCTGAGAAGCACCTGGAGAAGCACGTCATCATGAAGGAACGAGGAGTAGTTCTGTAGTTGTAGTAATCAAGTAAAATCCTACGATTTTAGAAGTTCTGTAGTTGTAGTAATCAAGTAAAATCCTACGATTTTAGAACGCTTATATATTACTTGTTTGTGTGCTAGATGCACTATACCAAGTCTTTGTATACTTGTAGTGCAGTCATATTTAAAAACTACTTTGATTTTAAGCTAAGCCTCTCCTAGTTGTTGTTTAGTTCCCCTAATATCTTATCTATGCTATTTCCCTCTTATCTTTTGCTAAACCCGATTACCACTTCAGATGGTGAACATAAGGAACAACGCAGGCTCCAGTCGTGGTGCTAGTACCCAACCGGAAAACAACATTCCACCACCTCCTGCTCAAGCCCCTAATTTGGAGCAAATGATGGCTATGCAACTGCAACTTCTTCAAGCTCTTGCTCAGAATCAAATTCAACAAGCCCCGCAGGCACCTTATCAGGCACCGTAATCCAAGTTAGGAGAATTCATGAGGACCAGACCGCTGACCTTCGCTGGTTCAGTAGATCCGTTGGAGGCTGACGATTGGATCAAGGATATGGAGAGGAAACTAATTTTGGCTCAGTGCAATGATCAAGAGAAAGTGTTGTATGCCGTCCATCAGCTAAAAGGGATCGCTGCTAATTGGTGGGAAAACTACTGTGCTGCTCATCAAGATGTGCAAACCATCACTTAGGATGAATTTGTTGAAGGTTTCCGCGTTGCACATATTCCCATGGGAATAATGGAAATGAAGAAAATAGAGTTTCACAAACTGCAGCAAGGAAACCTTAGTGTTTCTGAATACCTGAACATGTTCACTCAACTGTCTAGGTATGCACCAGAAGATGTTGCAACTGATGCAACAAAGATTTGACGGTTCATGCAGGGACTTGACCCCAACCTCAAGGTGCAGCTGGTGTCAAATGATTATCCAACCTTTCATCATATGGTGAATAAGGCCATTATACAAGAAGATGCCCAACACCAGTTGTACGAGGTTCGGAAGATGAAGTTCCAAGCTCAGCAGGGTGCAAGCAGTTCTCAGCATCGTCCTAATCCACCTCACTTCAGTAGGCCCTTAGTGCCAAGTGTGCCAAGAACACCATTCAGTGGATCCCGCCCGATTCCTCAAGCTCCTCGCGCAAGTAATGCGAGCCACCCAGTGAGAACAAGACTTGACGAGAGTGCAGTGTTACAATTGCAAGAACATGGGACATTATGCCAACAATTGTCCTCAAAAGCGCCCAGCTGTAACCCCTGTTCGTTTCAACCCGGGGACTACACCAGCCAGAGTTCCAACTGCAGGTCAGGGCCGTGGAACACCTCAAACTCCAAGGACTCCGCAAGCAATGAACATGTAATATCCCGAACGTCGTTACGGCATAAGTTTTAATCAATCGCGGAATCGCCGATTTTTCGGCAAATCGCGGGAAGGGAAAAATATAAATTGTAGAATAATGTAAAATAAATAAATTAAATTAAAATTTTAATTAAAAACCCAGAGTGGGCTGCCTGGGGAGTGGGCCGACCGCCCGGGGCCAAGGCCCAAGGGGGTGGCGCACCCCCCAAGGCCACACCCCCCTTCCCCTTAACCCTAGCCCTCTCCCCGTTTTTCCCCACACCCAGCCGCAGCCCCCCTTCTCCCTCTTTCCCCACAGCCACCACCCCCCTTTGCTGCCCTTGGAGAAGGAGAAGAAGGAGAAGGAGAAGAAGGAGAAGGAAGGAGAAGAAGAAGAGGAGGAAAAATTAGGAAAATTCTTCAGCTAGGTAATTTTCCCCCATCCCAAACCCTCTGTTCTTAGGAATAATTAGGGTTCTTAGCACGGATTTTGATGGGAGATTATAGATTAATTGCCCGATTAGGGTTTACCTGCTGTCTGTTAGTAGATTGATTCACGTAGCGCGGCTGTTCGTGCGGTTTTGAGCTAGTAAACGATTTTTCCTGAGGGTCTTCTCAAAAGAAAAGTTGTAGAGGATTTCCATATGCATTTCCTGTATTGTTTTCGGATTATTTGGCCATGGGATCTGGGAGATACAAAGTCGGCAATACCGCTGTCCGACAAGCGGACAGATTGGTACAGTCCGACTATAAGACGGGTTTTAAAAATAGTAGATGATTTTTATGGTTATGTCCGTAATTGAGAAAGTTGTAGATAATTCAGAGTTCTAGTTGATTTATAATTGTCAGAATGTTTAGACCTCTGTACTGTCGTGGGGACGCGAATTAGTTTCGCTGTCCAGTCTGCTAGATCAGAAAGTTTTCTCTGTTTAGGGCATTAAATTACATCTAGTTATGATCCGAATAAAAATAGGTGTTCTACATGAAAGTTGTAGGCTTTTCAGTCATGATTCTAGAGAGATATCGTTTGCTGTATTGGATCATTATTTTTAAAGATACGAAATTGTGAAGCAGCGCTGCTGCAGAAGGGTTTTTGCCGTTTTGCTGAGCGGAGGAGAGTTTGTGCGGGTTCGGGGTTTAGCGACGCTTTTAATTATTTTTGTCGTGTTTGTATGCTGTGGCTTGGTTTTGAGAGATGCCTTTTGGACAGGTGGTCTTGTCCCTGAGCGTTCTTGTGTAGGACCGAAATGGCAACAAAGGGGGGTGAATGGTGCCTTTGAAAAATTACGATCCTCCCCTTTAAGTACTCATACAGCAGAAAAGAACTCACTGGAAGACACAGATCAAGAAAAGAAATCAAATCCAGAGAGTAAGGAAAAATGGGAACATTTCACGTGAGCGGTAGTCTGCGTGATATGAGCGATAATCACTGAGCGAAGTACCATTGTTGAAAATGCGGTAGTACCTTTGAGCGGTAGTACCTCTCGACGAGCGGTAGTACCGCACCAAGAACAGCACGCGCAGAAAAAGAGAAATCTGAGAAATTTGCATGATTCTTGGATTCTTGGCTTGGGAAACTCTGAGGATATCAAGAAAATACTCCCAGAAGGATAAGCCAAGAACCAATTTCAAGATTTCTCTAGAGAATCAAAAAGGGGAGACAAAAACCCGAAAAATACAGAGGGTTGCCCAAAAATCCAAAATTCCATTCCAACTCTTATCCTTTAGCCAAGAGGCTTTGTAGATATCTTAGCAATAGTTACTGGACTTCTACAAGCCAAGATTCAAGCCATCACAGAGAAGGAAACAAGATTTAAGGCAAAACCCTAGAAATGGGTTATGAAGAACAGAGAGACCCCAAGTCCGAAATCCTGAGATTAAACTTGATTTGCTCTTGGGAAAAATTGATCAAATGACCTTGGGGCACTATCCCATCATAGAGCAACCCATTTCACACCTTATGGGCAAGAAACAACACGGAAATCAGAGAACCAAGAAATCGCCCAAAAAGGAGAAACGAAGAACAGAGAGCACGAACAAAAGAAAAACTTCAGATTTTCATTCCAAATCAAAAGATGAGTACAAAGGAGTCCCGATACGCATGGATATTCGAACAAGAAGAAGGATTACAAGACTCTCAACTCATCTCCACTCTCTCAATCCTCAAAATCACCAAGAACTCTCCCTAGTTCTTGGGAGGAACACACAAGGGTGGAGACAACCTTCTTGCACACAACCACTCTCACCCACTAAAGCCTAAAGCAAAACAACCTCTCCAAATGCTCTTTTGACTAAAGGAAACCCTAAATCCTTTCCATGTGTTCAAGGAGGCATGCCGCCTCTCACCTCTATTTATAGCCCTTGGCTAACGGGTCTCCAACCCGTTACGCCGGCTAAACCCGAACGGAGCCCGCTCCCACTTGTGCAGCCTTGCGAAATCACCATTTCACCCCTCCTGCACCTTCCGGGAAGCTTCCGCGCTCCTTGCCTCGCACGCCTCGCAACCACCTCGAGTCCACGTCGTCTTCGACACATCCCACCCGTTCTGACCTCAGCGCCACCTGCGCCTAGTCCGGTCCACCGTGTCTCGCCACGACTCCGCCTCGATGTCTTGCAGCCATACAGACAAGAAACACATCACATAGTACCGCTCGATAACATGAATTAACCACATGCCCTAAATATCAAACCATCCAAACCAAACTCAAATTCTATGCCCTGACTGTTCTGTCTGCGCCCAGCCGGTAGTACCGCTCTCCACAGCGGAAGTACCGCCAGCCGGTAGTACCGCAGTGCAAACTACGATAGTTACGAAAAATCTGGGAGCAGCAGACCTGATCCAATTTCCAGAATTTCAGCACAGTTGTCAATTACTCATCACCAACATGGGAGCACCTCTCACATGGTCTCTCATCTTGATTTTTGCTTCGCTTCGTCGGTTTGAGGCAAGTGATTGTAGCGGTGGTTGCTACCATTTAACTTGTTATTCCTTCTACTTGCAATATACATTATTATCTTAATTTGATACATGATGCCATGATTGCATAACATTTTAATTGTGGAGATGATAGCAAATTCTTTTATCCATTTATATGTTGATATTATGCCAGTAGACATGTTGAATTCTTGCTTAATGTTATAATGTGGACATGAAAATAACATGTGGTGGGTGTGGTTATGTTGAGAGCATGATAATGCTCGCTATGGATGAATTAATGTGATTAATGGAATATCATATCATTCATGTCATATCATGTCATTTGCATATGTGGATGTCGCCGCACTTAGCCGCGACCGCACTGAAGTCTGACATCGTATATTGCCGTGTCGATGCACCTCTTCGCCTGCGGAAGCGTCGTATATTGCCGTAATATGATGCATTGCAATTCCTACCCTGGCAAGAGTGATGTGGAGCACATCATGAAGCATTCATATGCATTTATTTGTTGTTTGAATGACTGCATTCATATGCTATTTTGCATTCATATGCAATATGTTGTGGTGAAGTTATGTTGTGGAATACTCAACTTCATTGTTGTATTATGGATTTGGCTCATGAGAGCTATTTGTGGCATGAGGATTGTGGTTGTGGTCGTGGAATGGGATTCGTCCCTTGTGTATGGAAAGAGTTGTGTTTGTGGCATAAGATTCTTTTCTTATACATTAATTGTTGTTAGCAATTGTGGATGTGAGAAATAATGATGTATGGAAGTAAAACATGCTTATGTTTTACTGTCTTTGGTAGTGGTAGTGGTTGAGGTTTTAAAGTAGTCAAACAAGTTTTATTTGCTAATACTTCACCGTCATTGATGGTATTTTGAGGTTGAGGATATAAACAGTGTTAATTGTGAAAGATTAAATGCTGATGATTAATTTATTGTGGTTATGGATGATTTAATGTTTTTTTAGTATTTAATAGAGGATAAATTGACTACATTCATATGCTAATTAAATATGAAATTAAAGAGGTATGATTCATAGAGGATTGTGGTGATTTATTAATTGTGAACAAGAATTGTAGTCGTGGTTGTATGGAATTATAAATGATGATGTATAATTATTTGTAGTTTGAATAACTTGTTAAACTGTTTGCTTGCTGAGATTTTTATCTCACCCTTGTTTCCCCCTCCCTACAGGTGGACTTTGAGCATGCATTGGGAAGGGTAGAGCAGCACCACATTGATGCACATGGATATTATTATAATGATGAAATAAAGTAAAAGAATTCTAGTCTTTCCTTAGCTATCTTGTCGATAAATGTTTCATCTTAGTAATGTTAATTTTGAGACCTGTTAATTGGTTAATATATTGGAGTTGATTAAAATGATGGATTGTTATCTTAATTCTGTTATTTCCTAGTTGTTTATGCTTCCGCTTGTATTATCTTGTTAATTAAATATTGTCAGTTTAATTTATCTTGTAAATTGGCTAGTTGTAGAGCAGTTTAGTAGTTTCCCAGGGTAATGTGGGTCCTGGGGTGTTACAGAACAGAGGGCATGTTAATCATGTTTCAGCAGAAGTAGCTCAGGATGCACCCGACGTAGTTCTGGGTATGTTTCTTGTCAACTCAGTACCTGCATCAGCATTATTTGATTATGGATCTTCGCATTGTTTTGTGTTAAAAGATTTTGTTGAAAGATATAATTGGGATGTGCGTTTGCTAAAGAACCCTATGCTAGTCCAATCACCTGGAAAGGAAATGAGGACTAACACGGTTTGCCCTAGAGCAACCGTAGATATAAATGGAGTAAAATTCCTAGCGAATCTTATTATAATAGATTCCAAGAGCCTAGATGTAATACTTGGTATGGATTGGTTAACCAAGTATAAAAGGCAGATAGATTGTGCCAATCGTGCCATTACTCTTACCAACTCTGAAGGAATTGAAGTAAAGTACAAGTCAAAACCATCTTCTCAGAATAGATGTGGGTTGAACAGCTTGAAGGGAATAACTCTGGAAAACGTGCCCATTGTAAGCAAATATCCAGATGTGTTTCCTGAAGATTTGCTAGGAATACCACCGGATAGAGAAATTGAATTTGTTATTAACCTAGTACCTGGTACGGCTCCGATTTCCAAGAGACCCTATCGTATGTCCGCAAATTACCTGGCTGAAGTTAAGAATCAGAATCAGGAGCTGCAAGAGAAAGGTTTTGTTATACCAAGTTATTCGCCTTGGGGAGCACCAGTACTTCTAGCAAAGAAGAAGGATACTCTCTTTATTATTGTAATTTCGTTGTTGGCAATGTAATCATCACTGTTTAACTGTGTGCACTAGCTGTGATCTGGGACTAGTGCTGTAATACACAGAGGGATTGGATTTGAAAATCCGGGTCCCGACAACTGTCTTCTTGGGATCAGTGTGCTTTCTGTTTAGGCAGTTTCTTTTCTTTCTTTTACTTTTGGGCAAAAATCAGCATCAGGCAGCAGCTTGTGAATCTCTTCTTGTCTTGATTTTCTAGTCTTCTTTCTTCAGACTTTTGTGTGCGGCAAAGTAAGCTTTCAGCAGTAATCTATACTTTATGCCTTCGGCCAGAAAATTGTGAAAACTGAAGTTCGGGTATGCTGTCAAAAATATATTTACTGCAGTCTTTTTGGCCAGCAATTCATCAAATAGTTTTTGACTGCAGATTCACATCTTTCGACTATTTCTTTTGCTGCCCGTTTTTCCCTTCTACTACTGCCGAATTGCTCATTCTTCTTCAGTTTGAATCACTTTTTCAGCCGAGTGTATTCTTCCCAGTTCCTTCGGTTTCATTCGGGAGTTTAGGTGCAGTTTCTGTTGGCTGCAGCTACTACTTTCAGATTGATCTTTCTTGAGTCAAATACAAAGATCTGTGCCTCATTAAGTTTGTTCTCTCAGATTGATTTTCTGGAGAGGAGTCACAACCGATTTATTTTGAGCTTTGTTTTGCCTTTGGCCTTCAGTCTACGCACTCAGTTTTTCAGGCGGCAGCTACTGTACCTTTTCAGTCTGCCAGACTGTATTCTCCAGTTCTGTTTTTCCTCTTTTGTTTTAGCTGTTCCGACTTTGCTTTTCTTTCTTGTTTGCTATTTCTTCTTTCAGTTGAGTTTGCAGTTGTTGGTTTGTTCTTTTTTCTGTCAAAGAGAGTCTGCAGTAGTTCCCTTTGCTCAGTTTTTTCAGTTTGTTGGCAGCAGTTTCAATCCTCCAGAGTTTCAATCCTGCAACAAACCGAAACCTGTAGAACACACACACGCAGCTCACATTCCTACTGTCAGTTTCGCGAGCTGTGCCCTCTGTTCTCTGTAGCATCTGGTTTTTTAGTTTTTGGGTGTTTTTAAAAGGCTACATTCACCCCCCCTCTGTCGCTATTTCCGGTCCTACATTATCCTTTCTCTATTTCTTTATACGTACTTCAACAATTTTGCATAGTAAAAGATAGATAAACCTAGCAGTTATACATGCTCATAAGTATCTAAATAAAGGACATATTAAAGGTTAACATTACTAAGGCAATATTCCAACACCTCCTTACTTAATCATCTCGATTGACCAGATTAATTACCGAAGACAAAAATTATTCAATTTATCCAACAGGATAGAAATGTAAACCTTCATAATAATCATTCTAATTCTTTTTGCACACTCCTCAAAACTCCATGGGTTCCAATCATGTATAGACAAATTCTTAATCACAATTCTTAAAGAAACTATTACAAGGTGACATCAATTAATCAACTACACTTCTGTGGATGCTAGTTGAAATTAATTATGCACCACGCTAACATCACGCTAATATCTCAACTTATTAACTCATACTAAGCAAATATCAATAATAATAGGCAATCCTCAAGTAATAAGTTCAATGCTAAGCAAATAGATTAAAGATTACTAAACCATTCATGGATATAATACCTAGAGAAAGAACATGAGCCTCATAAATATTCTAAACTCTTATTACAATTAAATTCCAAGGGTAATAATCAAACAATACTTAAATAGTCCTTGCGTCTTATATTTAATTTTTTCTTCCTTTATTTCTATTATGGGTGGAATGTGCAAGTACAACAAGTTTATTCCTTCCCTTTCCCCATGCATACCGACTTTATAACGGTACCTAAAAAAATAACAACAGCAAGAGTGAGTCCAACGACCCAGCAAATATAATAGATAGTAACAAGAACATTCATGAATATCACATCACAATTTCATCCATCAACCATATAAATAAGTCATGCTATGCAAGATGATAAAAAATCTCTTTATCTCTTTCTCTTTTGCATTTTACCGGTATTGCAAAGTGTACATCCGTCGATGCACACCCATGCCTGTAGAATCTGGTACAGAGACCAATTGCCCATACTACACAAGTATAGGGACCTTTAGCCCGTTATGTCATCAACATGACGGGGACCTCGACGCTTGGTCATCTCGTGACCAAGACTTCAATAAATCAACATGATGTATATGCGTGAATATCTCAATAAGTAAAACTTGCATCCACAATATCTATGCACCAGAAATACTCATGAACACTTTAAATTACAATCAACCATAAACAACACCAATACATCCTTACCACAACCATGAACACATATACTCATGATATAGATCAAACATCAACAATTCATCAAACATCAACAATCCACAGTCTCAATTTTAAACCATCATTACACTTGCCTTTACCGAAGGAGCGAAGGGATCAAGCACGATCAGGAGCGAAGCCACCTAATCACAAGGCACCACTTAGCACAAAATCATAATACAATATTCACAACTGAAAAGTAAACGC
Source organism: Bonia amplexicaulis (assembly GCA_036346245.1). NCBI lineage: Eukaryota > Viridiplantae > Streptophyta > Magnoliopsida > Poales > Poaceae > Bonia > Bonia amplexicaulis. The sequence continues at coordinate 14,881,886 of CM070760.1, forward strand.
CTCTATGCCAAAAACCCGCAACTCCCTCTCCGCTTAACGGTTCTACACTCTGCCCGCTGCAGCAGCGCTGCTTAATTTTTTGTATCTCTAACAATATTAAGCCATTTACAACAAATGATATATTTCTGGATTCCTCACTTAAATACCTTCACTTTTCATGTAGATCACATATTTTCATTTTGATCCTAGCAAGGTGTAACTTAATACGCAAAACAGAGGACGTTCTCTGTTCTGGCAATCTAGGCAGCCAGATTGTAACGCGTCCCAACCATAGGGTAAGCCTTTAAAAATTGTGATTTTTATACAGTAGGCAGATAATTGAATTCCCTACATTTTTTTCTATTGCAACCAAAAACATAAAAATCATCTACTACACCTAAATCACACGTGAACATCAATCTTCCCCAATCAGCACCCCTGACAGACAGCGATGTTTCCGACTCTGCTGCGCCCAAATACTGCGGTCTAAAATTCTAGAAACTTTACAGAAAATAGATCTCGCCGTCCTCTACAATTTTTCGTTTGTGCAGACCCACAGGAAAAATCATTTCGTAGGTCTAAACTGCAAGAAATAGTCGCTTCTGCAGATTGATCTCTGAGCATGACAGAAATCTCTAATCGGATAATCAATCTGCTAATCCCCTTCTAATCCCGTGCCAAGAACCCTAATTACTCTGAAAACAGAAGGATTTGAGATGAGGGAGAGTTACCCTAACCCTAATTACTCGAGCGGAGCCCACTCCCGCTTGCGCAGCCTCGCGAAATTACCATTTCGCTCCTCCTGCACCTTCCGGGAAGCTTCCGGGCTCCTTGTCGTTCACGACTCGCAACCACCTCGAGTTCACGCCGTCTTCGACACATCTCGACCGTTCTGACCTCGACACCGCCCGTGCCTAGTCCAGTCACCCCGTGTCTCGCCACGACTCCGTCTTGACGTCCTGCAGCCAACACAGACAAGAAACACATCAAATAGCACCGCTCGATGCATGAAAGCATAAAACATCATGCTTACCCATGATGAAGTCCAAACCTGTCAAATCATCGGAATATGCATCCTAATCCTATACGACCAAGTTTGACCAAATCCGACCGAGTACGTTGCACCACGCAACGACAAGGTCTGAACCAACCAACTCAAACTCGATTTTCCTAAAACGATGCCAATTACTCATCATACACACGGGATGACCTCCACATGGTCTCTCAGTATCATTATAGTCAATCCACTCTCTTTGTGAGAAGCCTTTTGCTACAAACATTGCTTTGAACCTTTCGATATTTCCCTTAGAGTCATGTTTAGTTTTGTAGACCCATTTACAACCTACTGTTTTGACTCCATCAGGAATTTCTACTAAGTCCCATACATCATTAGTGCTCATAGACTTTAATTCATCCTCCATAGCTTCAAGCCACTTTGAAGAATGTTCACTCATTATGGCCTCCTTATAAGAGGTGGGATCATCTACCTTCTCTATATCATTAATATCCTCATTCATATAAACAACATAATTATTAGGGATGACAGATCTTCTCTCCCGCTGTAATCTTCTAAGAGGTTCAGTAGTTATTTCAGGAGACTGTTGAGGCTCATCATTAGGGGCAACATTAGGAATTTCAGTGACCTTAACAGTGGATGCAATAACAGTATTTTCCACTGGAGGTGCAACCTCCTGAGGCACAGGAATAAATATCTCTGGGATGAGCGGTGAAGGAACATAAACCCGCTTCTCCTCAAGGTCTATTTTCCTGGGCTCCAAGTCCTCGTTATTTTCTAAGAACACAGCGTGTCTTGTTTCTACAAATTTAGTTATCCTATCAGGACAATAAAATCGATACCCTTTGGATCCTTCAGGGTACCCAATAAAATGGCAACTTATTGTCTTAGGGTCTAATTTCTTAATGTGTGGATTAAATAACTTAGCTTCAGCACGACAACCCCACACTCGTAAATATTTCATACTCGATTTTCTCCCAGTCCATAATTCATAAGGTGTTTTAGGTACTGATTTACTGGGAACCCGATTAAGAATGTGTGCGGCTGTCTTTAGTGCTTCCATCCACAAGCCAATAGGTAAACTAGAATGGCTAAGCATGCTCCGTACCATATCCATAAGTGTACGATTCGTCTTTCATTCACGCATTCTGCGAGGTTCGCCCGGCATAGAATACTGGGCAACAATGCCATTTTCCTGAAGGAACTTAGCGAAAGGGCCAGGAATTTGGCCATAAGGTGCATGTCTTCCATAATACTCTCCCCCACGATCCGATCTTACCACTTTAATTTTAAGGTTATGCTGATTTTCAACTTCAGCCTTAAATATCTTAAATTTGTCAAGTGATTTAGATTGGTCTTTAATGGGAAAAATATAACCGTAACGGGAGAAATCATCAGTGAATGTGATGAATGAATCAAAACTATCTACTGATGTCACAGGAAAAGGACCACAAATGTCGATGTGAATTAATTCTAAGAGTCCTGTACTGCGAGTAGTTCCCTTCTTTATTTGTTTTACATATTTTCCTTTAATGCAATCAATGCAATGGCCTGAGTCAGAGAAATATAATGGGTGGAGAATTTCTTCTTTAATGAGACGCTCTATTCTCCCCCTCGAAATGTGGTCTAAATGACAGTGCCACAGTTTCGAAGAAGTCTCATCATTATTTTTGCGTTTAGCATCATACACATTCAAAGATACAGAAGATTCATTAAGGGAAAGCATATAGAGCTTGTCTTGTCTATAAGCAAGACCAACATCATTAGAATTAAACTTAAGAATGCATTTATTGTCTCCAAAAATACATTTAAAACCTTCATCGTCCAATAAAGAAACTGAAATTAAATTCCTCCTGATGGAAGGAACATAAACTACATTATTGAGATGAAGCGGGAAGCCGTTGTCTAAAGTTAATAAAACAGATCCAACTGATTTCACTTCGGCTTCCTTTCCATCCGTGACTCTAAGACTTCACTCCCCCTTTCTTAGTGTTGTCGCGGTAAAGAATCCCTATAAAGAGTTGGTAACGTGCACAGTTGCACCTGAGTCAATCCACCAAGCATTAAGAGAGAAATCAGCGTAAAATGTTTCATCAATGAAAATTATTGTATCATTACCCCTTTTGCCGAGCCACTTAAGAAAGCCTACACAGTCTTTATGAAAATGCCCCGATTTATCTGAGTTAGGGGAGAAATGCAGTTTCTTCTTGGATTTGAAGTCCCCTTGGAACTTCCTTTTATGAGAGCCACCAACATTAAAAGCAAAATCCTTCTTTTCTGTTCTTATTCTCTCTTCCTCCTGGACACACATGGCGATCAAATCGCTCATGCTCCATTTTTCTTTCTGAGTATTGTAATTAATTTTAAATGCTATGTACTCAGAAGGAAGCGATGTCATAATGAAATGGAATAAGAAACCATCAGAAATTGTCATGTCCATGCCCTTGAGTTTTTCTGCCACATCAGTCATCATCATGATATGCTCTCTTATACTGTCGGACACATCATATTTAGATGTTAAGAGCCTCTGAATTAAAGTACTAGCATAAACTTTAGTGGAGCCTTTGAATTTCTTTTCGATTGAAGCCATGTACTCTTTAGCATTTTCGGAATTGGGGATTGCTCTCCTAATCCCGACTGAAATAGAGGTCTTCATAATCATAAGTGATAAGCAGTTAGACCGTTCCTATTTTTCAGCATTAGCCTCATAAATTTTCTTTTTCTCAGCAAAATTCTCCTCACCTTCGGTGGGGGGAATGGGAACGTATACCCTTAAGGCATAGTCAAGGTCCAAAACACCAAGGACAACATGAATTCTATCGGGACCCCGAATTTCCGAATCCGGACCCTCTGTGTATTACAGCACTAGTCCCAGATCAAAGCTAGTGCACACAGTCAAACAGTGATGACTTCATAACCAACAACGAATACTAAAATAATAAAGAGTACAGACCGGAAGGTCTCTTCATTACAACTGAGGTTTCAAGACCTCGCAAATAAATAAAACACAGCGGAAGCAAAATTAAACTTTGATAAAGACCCATCAATACGCCACAGGCAATGGACTGGGAAACGTAACCTAGTACGCCGGAAATCCTTCGTCGAATCCACACGCGAAGTAGTCGTAGTCTCCTTCCTGAGTTTCGTATTCCTCTGAGATTTTATTTTTAAGTGTAGCATGTGAGTACATAAAGTACTTCGCAGGTCTTGGGAAAAATACAGTAGATGTAAGGCTCATCAAAGGAGAGTTATATGGTTCTTTTGCACAAAGCAATATTTTATTTCCAATACCATTAAATATTTTTAAAGGCATTAATTTAACATGGTAAATATATTGACTGAAACTATTAAACATTTTTATAATGAAGGTTCTATACACCATCACTAGATAACTGGTTCCAACCACCAAAGTTCAAATCTACGGGTTCCAACCACCCACACTGGCTCCATCCGCCATGACAACCCCGAGAGTTCTATCCACTCTCAGATTCCCAAAACTTTACTTTAAAACCAAAACCAAAGTTCTACCATGTGAATGCATTCTTTGCCCGCCCTTGACCGTGGGCACGGCTATTCGAATAGTTTTAACACTCTGCAGAGGTTGTATAACTTTACCCACAAGAGATAAGTCATCTAAATAGCCAACATGCTTTTACCTCACTCTAGTCTAGCTAGACACCACCCGCTGAGGTTTCACCACTGAAGGGTTAAACCACCCAGTCAGAAGCCCCCTCTTGCGCCGTATGAGTACAGTAAACCCTGTCCCTCACTGTGAATAACCAGTACACCCTGGCACCCACTTTCCACTGGTGGTACCTCAACTAAACTATCGTAAGTTATTCAGCTAGGTCGTACCCATATAGACATGTGGTTGTACGGTAGTGCTCAGTTTGGACAATCACAAGAGTCGGTCCTTAATTTATAGTGCTCAGTTCAATGAAATATAATTTGCCATTCATAGGTTACAAAGGTTGAGTAGCTGGACTAAGCATTTACTACCATTCTAATATTTAGCAAAATTTATAGTGCTCTCATTACTGAGACAAAGGAACTCCTAAGGTTGCACAGGTACATGGCATTCAATTTCAATCGAGGGCATAACAAGATTGGATTAACTAATGCCTTAGTACAGAAACTAACATTTTATGTAACATAGCAAATGCATTAAATTTAAAATAATGAAAAACATTTCTCAAACATAAGTACAAAATGTTCAAAGGAGACTTGCCTTCGTGTGCGATATCTTGACTTTCTTGCTGCGGGTCTACGAATTCTTCGACAATGTCGGGTTCTACGCACAAGAAGGCAAGTCTCCTTTGAATATTTTGAACCTATGTTTGTGAAATATTTTTTATTATTTTAAATTTAATGCATTGCTATGTTACATAAAATGATAATTTCTGTTGTAAGAATAATAGTTAAACCGATAATTGTTACGCCCGCATTTGACATTGACAACCATATACTTTTGACACCCTAGGATTCTCTTGTCTCAGTATTGTGATTATTATTTCTTTGCTAAATATTAGAACGGTAGTAAAATGCTTAGTCATGCTATATAACTTTTGTAACCTTGGAATGTGAAAATAATATTTTGTGGAACTAGACTTTTGTTCAGAAATTAGTGGTGATTGCTGTTGCCACTGTACCTTTGAAAATAAATAAAATGTGAAAATTGTTTTAGACCAGGGCGGATGGTTGGTTTTGGATTGGTGCGGTTAGCACGAGAACTTGTAAAGTGTATGTTCCGCCCTAGTCAATTAAGGACCAACGCTTGTATTTGTCCAGACTGAGCATTACCTACAACCACATGTCTATTTGCGTACAACCTAGCTGATTAACTTACAATAGTCTAGTTTAGGTACCACCAGTGGAAAGTGGGTGCCAGGGATTTACTGGTTATTCACAGTGAGGACAGGGATTTACTGTACTCATATGGCGCAAGAGGGGGCTTCTGTCTGGGTGGATTTAACCCTTCAGCGGTGAAACCTCAGTGGGTGGTGAGTAGCTAGACTAGAGTGAGGTAAAAGCTTTATGATATTTTATCTGGGTCTCATGCCTAAGGAAGCATGTTGGCTATTAAGATAACTTATCTGTTGTGGGTAAAGTTGTACAACCTCTGTAGAGTGTAAAACTATTCGAATAGTCGTGTCCACGGTCATGGGCGGGCAAGGAATGCATTTACATGGTAGCTCATTGGTTTTTATTTTAAAATAAAAGTTTTGGGAACCGGGAGTGGTTGGAACTCCCGGAGTTGTCCTGGCGGATGTAGCTAGTTTGGGTGGATGTAACCCGTTTTCTTAACCCATGGCAGTTAGAGCCAGTGATCTAGTGTTGGTGGTTGGAACCTTCACTATGCAATTTGATAGATTTTGTTAAAACAATTACCTTATCTAAATTGAGGCCTTCGAAAATATTTAGTGGTGTTTGAAATAAAATATTGCTTGGTGCAAAAGAACCATATAACCCTCCTTTGTCAAGCCTTGCATCTATTGCATTTTCCCAAGACTTGCAGAGTACTTTATGTACTCACATGTTGCACTCAAAAATAATACCTAGAGGAATATGAAGCTCAAGAAGAAAACTTCGACTAAGGCGCTTATGAATTCGACGAAGGCTTTCTGGAGTTCTAGGTTGCGCTTCCTCAGTCAATTGCCTGTGGCGAATTGATGGGTCTCCGCTGGATTTATCTTTTGCTTCCGCTGTGTTTTGTGTGTGTGTGTGTGTGAGGTCTTGAAACCTCATTTGTAATAAAGAGGCCTTTTGGTCTGTACTCTCTATAATTGTAATAAAGTGTTGTTGGTTATGTAATCATCACTGTTTGACTGTGTGCACTAGGTTTGATCTGGGACTAGTGCTGTAATACACATAGGGTCCAGATTCGAAAATCTGGGGTCCCGACATTTACAAAGTTTAAATTTGAATTTTGCAAGTGCACAGAAAATTTGAAATGGAACTGAGATTTTGAAAATGAATGGGTATTCAATGTTATCAATTGTGGCGGCAACATTTGAAGCATTAAGTGCTGAATTTTAAAATACAAGGCAAAAATTAGAAACATCATAAATATATATATTGCATGTAATTAACCCTACGTTGGTCTGATTAATAACATGCAAAAATTACAGTTCTAATTCATATCACCGTTGGGCAGAAAATGAAAAAGAACTTAATAATTTTGTATGGCGACATATGATTATAAATAACGTTGGTCAGAATATAACCATATGCATACATAATGCCAAAATTAAGCATAAAATCTCAAATTAAAATATCTCGTTGGTTCAATTTTAATTAGACATTATACATAACAATATGGTAATGATACATCATAAATTTAGGCCACTGAAAATTAATTAAAACAGTGCATAAAAATAAATTTAAAACAAAAGGAAATGCACTGAAAAAAAATATAAAATTTCTGCCGAACAAATTGGCCCCAGAAGAAAATTCGGGCTGAAAAATCAGCCCCAAAAGAAAATTCGGGCCGAAAATAAAACACACTCATGGCCCACAAAAAATCGCGCACGGGGGAAAGAAATCCCACCCAGGTCCAAAATTCGGCGCGGTCCACCATAGCGCGCGTGGGCGGCCGGCCGAGAACGGCCCAAAATCATCCCGCAGCCCACTCACTCGTGCACCGTTGGATGCGAACGGACGGCCGAGATGCGTGGCCCTCATCATGCGCGTGAGCCGTCTGATGGCCATTGAACGGTCGAGATCTCGGCCGGCCCATCCAGCGCACCGGCCCACAAAAGGATGGCCATCCGATCTGATCGGACGGCCGAACGCACGCGAGGCAGGGATTTAACCCCCGAAAACCTAACCCTAGCGCATTCCTCATGGAAAAACTGGATCAAGCGACGGCGCATGCACTCGGGCGGAAGCGGCGGTGGTGCACACGGCCCCCGGTGGAGAGGCGCAACACGGCCAGTGGCGTGTGCGGTGCCCGCGGCACAAGGCGGAGAAGAGCGGCACGGCCACGACTTGTGCGACGGCGGCGGCAGCTGTGCACATGCGGAGCGGTGGCGGCGGTGCGGAGTGGTGGCACCGCACGGAGCAGCGGCGCGGAGGCGGCGTCCGCACGGCATGGCAACAACGGAGGCATCGGCGGCGGCGCCACGGCTCACGGCAGCGGTGCCCGAAAACGGGTATGCCCCGCCGCCGATCTTTTTTTTTTGTGTGTGTGCCGCCGGCGATCTAAAAATTTCTATGGGTTTGAGGGTTCGGTTAAGGGGATTTAGGGGAATTTTATTAGGGTTACTATGATTCCCCTCCTTCTAATTGTTTAACCAAAAAATAAATCCGAGTTCGGGTAGAGCCATTTTAGGGTTCATGATGATCTATGAGTGGCTCTGATACCATTGATAGAACTAATCTAAATCTAAGCATGAGCATTAAGGCTTAATCCTAGATCAAAACAGGAACACCTAACAAACAAAAGTGCAGAAGCGTTAAAAGCACATACCCGAGCCTGAGGAAGCCATTAGGTTGTCGGGGATCGGTGGAAGGAGACGCTGAGGTGGTCGACCGGTGTAGGTGAGGTCGTCGGAGCCATGGACGGGGACGGAGCGGTCGTCGGCCTTCGCTCACCTTAGCGCCGTTAGTAGATCGGGTGGTATTAGGGTTCTTGGAGGGCTAGACAACGTGTGATGCCCCCCTGCCGAAAATCCCCTTTATTTATCTTGCGCTGGGTGACCGGGACCATGACCAAATTTGTTGGTAACCGCCTCCGATCAAGGCGCGAGTGGAGACTGAGTCTCCCTGAAAAATCTCGGGTGGTTAGCCGAGATCAACCCAACAGATTTTTGATTCAAACATTGAATTCAAATTTGGATTCCCAAATCAAATTCTTGGGTCCATTATTTGAAAGCAAAATTTAATATTCCTTTACCTTGATCCGAGCAACAGGGAGGAGGGGTCAGTCTAAGCCACAAGTTGTTCTTTTGGTGACTTCTGAAGGACAGATTGAATTCACTAAACATGCTTCTTCGAAAGAATTTTTTTGTACAAGATTACACTTGTGTATTGTGCTCTAGTGCTGGGGAGACGTTGCATCAGCTATTCTTTGCTTGTTCCTTCGCTCAAGGCCATTTGGATTACACCTATCCAACATGAAATCCTGATCTCTCGGTCCTTGAAGCTTTCGAAGATCTAAAAGGAAATCTTCAGTTACCCTGAAGATATATGGAGATAATCATTTTAGCTTCTTGGAGTACATGGATCATAATAATCATTTTAACTTCTTGGAGTACATGGATCATCTGAAAACAAGAAAATGTTCCAAAACATTGATCCCGCGTATTGAAAACTGGCAGAGGACTTTTCATGTAGCTCCCAACTTCAAGTGAAAATAACTTACTTGAGTAAGAGAAGTCGTAGATGATAGATGACTGAAACCAAACGCCTTTTCAACTCTTTTTGACCAGAAGAAATCTTGGCCGTCAAAATGGTAATTTTACTTGAGTTGCAAAGATAGACGGAGTTCAAAGAGAGGAATTCTAATTGATTTCTGAAACTGTTTGCGAGAGCGGTTGCCGAAATAACCGTTCAGTTTTAGTTTTCGAGACGGGAGTACTACTGAGATGACCTGCACTTTCTTTGTGAAGAGGAGAGGAGGTACACACACTGGTATATATTATTGAACATATGAATAAAGGCCTTTTGTGAGATCACTTCATATGAATATCGATGTATAGCACAGCTGCGGATTTATTCAGCCCGTTTATACACTATCACCATCATATCTTCTTCCTCTTACAATTACTCGTTGCTATAAGCTAGCGCACACACAAACATGCATGTAGATACAATACCCCGACATTACTATACATATATGTATAATATGTCGGCACTCTTATTCTTGTAGGAGTACAAGCTAGCATGCTGGTCTGGCCGGATATAACCAATTGCTGTCAAGATTTAACCATTAATTGCTCGGGCCACCGGCGGCGCCGTCCTTGTTTTTTTTGCTATCCTTGTTCTCGTTTTCAGCGCCGTCCTTGTTTTTTTTTGCTATCCTTGTTTCCAGCGTTTGGATCTTTCGTGGCGGGCTTTTGCCCGAACAGGTGCTTGGCAAATCGCGGCTTGTCCACAACGTCCTGCAATTAAGATAACAGAAGGAATTAAATCCAGTAGTACGCGCGTACTCCTCGATCGAGGAATTAAATCTATCTAGGCAGCTACATGGTAAGTGGGGGAAAAAAGATGATGATGATGCATCAGGGTCGTGCCGTGAAATTTGGAGGCCCTGTACGAAACTCTAAGTGAGATCTAAATCAAAGTACCAAATATAGCCAAAATAATATATATATTGTAGAGCAAATGCGATATATCAAGAATAGTACCTTTTGAACTCTTGGTTTGCATAATCTTTACTTGAATAGCAACTTGAACATGAATAGCAACTTGAGCAACTTGAACTTGAACACGACTAGATTGCTGATTCGGACCCGCAAAAATAATAGCAACTTGTTTACTACTAGCATCTGATATAATCTTTTATGACAGGTATATACTATACAAAGCGTGCATCTAACATTGACATCACCAATCGTGACTAAAGTAACCTAGCATGTATGCTTCTTTTTCGGTGAACTAACACAAGGGATCTTCTAGGGAGAAATTGAGGAGGCTGACCTCAATGGTCATGGGGTGAAGACGAGCGGGTTGGAGAGGTCGGCCGGCGGCGAGGAGGAACCCTAGTCAGTAGCGCCGACGGCGGACGCCGTATTCCACGGTGGAGGTAGGCGGCGGCGACGGAGACAGCGCGCAGACGGAGATGAGCGTGAAATAGGCGGGAACATCTTCCCTGCAGGTTCCCAAACCGGTGCCTCGGCAGATTCCTCCAAAGATCCAAAGAAAATCGATCGGTTCAAGATATTTCCGAGTTCTTGGTTCTTGAATTGGGGAATCAAGAAGAGGGCCATGAGGAGAAAGGTGGGGGTTCGGGGAGGAGGAGGTTGATTACTTGAACATGACGATGCCGCCGATGAAGGTGGCCCGAGGGCGCGCCCAGAGGTGGCGGCGGCAGGAGGTGAGCTACCTTGGCGACCGTGACGGCGCGGAGCGGAGCCGGAGCGGGCGCCGAGGAGGGCCGAGGCGAAGATGACGCCCGCGAAGAAGCACACCGCCGCCAGGAACCGCGTCGCCCACCCCACCTCAAGTATGCCCGCTATATCATGTTGCCCACGGGGTGAATGAATACAGAATACGAAGCGCCGGCCACGGGGTCACAACCGGAAGACCGAAGACGAGCCACGGTCGCACGCCATGACGCGAAGTCGGGAGACAGCGCCGCGCGGACTCGAGGCCCTGTTCGATCGCACGGGTCGCACGCCCATGGGCCCGGCCCTGTGATGCATGTAGATGTAGTACTGGTATCAATTACCATGGTCGAGAGGTCAGCTGCTTGCCTTGCCTTGGAGCAGTGCTAGATCGAGGTGTTTTAGTTGGCTCTCTTGTCGATTGTTATGGTTCCCTACCTGCCCGCCGAGGTATATATACACTTACACGCGCGCGCGCCTGTGGATGATCGAGAGAATATGAGGAGTCATTACGTGCTGATCGAGCATATATTCCCTCCCCACTAGCTACGACCAGATAAGAAGATCGAGCAATGGACACACCCCTTTCTGAGCGAGATTCTCACACTTGCGTAGAAAAATTCTCTTGAGAGACCAACAGGAATACAAACACTAGCTAGCTAGCTACTTTGTCTGGTCCATTCTAGATATTAGGGTTTAGTTATTTGTATTCGATTGAGCCCGCGCACTGCCCTGGAAAATCACAGTTTCTTTTAAAACGTACAGGATTGATCTTTTTATTATACCCCAGTGGCTCGAGAATAGATGACGTTTTAAACTATAGGATCTTTTTATTATACTCCGTCCGTTCAAAAATAGATGACGTTTTATATAGCATCAAATACAAGGCGTATGTAATAGCATTGCATTTGAAAAACAAGTTAACACTAAAACAAGAAAAATCCGAAGTTCGAGTCTTGATGATGTCGTCGTTGCGTGCAGCCTTGGAATAAACTGTCAAATCAAGCCGAAGAGGACTAGATAGAAGCATGACGGCACAGATCGAAACCCGAGACGGCGGCGGCGCAGTGCACAAGAAACGCAACGGAGGCGCGGTGCAGAAGAAGCGCAGCGGCCTTAAAAGCTCGGGGCGGCGGCTAGAAAAGCGGCGGCATCATAACAACTTCTACGATCTGTACGCGGCTCAGAGAGTAGAGCGGCGGCTGCTGCCATGCAAAATAAAATTCCTACACTTCTATGACTGACAAATAATTTGTGGACTCGCACGACTTTGAACGAACTAAAAATTAAAAACTACGGATTTTGGATGGACGCAACGGAAGACTCACGAGAAACATATAACTTTGACCATTGTTTTGAACATGTAACTTTGACCATTGTTTTCTATATAAATAAGTTGTTCAGTAGCTAGTATACACATTCAAATCATTAAGATCACATTCATACATATCACATACTTTTATTTTACGACCAAGGAGTGAATACATAATAAGGTTTACAATATTTGCCCGATAGACCAAATAAATACAAATTCGAGGGTAAATTGCAACGGAAGATAAATAACTAAGCAGAAGCTTCAATCTAGTGGTATGCCACCACAACCATAGTCAACCGACTGGTTATTAGGTCCTAGAAAACCCAATACTTGCGGTGAAGTACACGTCGTCTGGCATGTATCTTTCTCCATTATTTGATCAACAGTAATTTCGGCAATGTTGAGCAGGCAAGAGATAACCTGATGAGCTGAAACATCTTACTAGCCTGGGGAAATGAAGCAAAAGCTAGGAATCTCTCTTTAAAAAAGCAAGAAAGGAAACTAGTGGCGGCGAAGAGAGGATAGGTATTACGCCTCTTGCCACCACCGAAAGCAAAGCTGAAATATTCCTTGCCGACAGTGAAATTTAATTGTTGAAATATTCCTTGCCGATTTCAGCTTTGCTTTCGATGGAAAATTAGTTGCTTTCCGTGGTGGCAAGGCGACCTATGCTTTAGGATCAAGTTATGTCAATATAGATTACTCTATAGCAAAAATAAAAGATCTTATCCAGTTTTAGCTTTGCCTTAATCAAGATTTGTGATTTTATGATTGTGGCCTTTCTATCTTGTCGGTGTTTTAATACCGATCTTACGTATGATTATTTGGATTTGAAAGATCTCTCAACGGCCTGCTTACGATTACACAGAGAAAAACACTGGGATTTTATATGGTTCAGATCTTCTCTTAGGAGAATAATAACCCTACTCCTATGTAGCTATTACCCAATAAACTAATTACAATCGGAACAGAAAGCAATGCGGAATATCTTGTGTTACTTCTTCTCACTCCTCCCTGACGTTAGCCCTTATATAGCATGCGACGCGGTGGCGATTGCTCTATGTTAAGAGTCGTCTTAACGTTTCGGATGATAACCATCCGATAGAAGTTATTGTCAGAGATGTGATTATTCCTCGCCGCCAGGCAGTTATCGTCAGGAGTAATAAGAAGTTATATGCAGTTATTCTAAAGAATAAGTGCACATGCTAACTGCCCTTCTCAAAGATGCCCACGATGTAGTAGGGCATCATGGGTAAGCCATTCAAAGTCAAGGTAGTCGCAGAAGAGTCTATGACCACAGGGTGGTCGTAGGATGGCCTACGACTATATCATGCTTGTAGGAGATTATAGTAAACGAATTTTCTGGACATGGCCATAGTTGGGTAATTTAGAGATCTAGCTTCTGTATAAATTTCATAATTTTTAGACCTCTGTGCTGTCGTTGGCACGCGTTTGAATACTGCTGTCCAATCTGCCAGAACAGAGTTCTTCCTCTGTTTTGGGCATTAAATTACATCTAGTTGTGTTCCGAATAAAAATAGGAGTTCTACATGAAAATTGTAGGTTTTTAAGTCATGAATCCAGAGAGGTATCATTTGTTGTTTTTAGATTTATATTTTTAAAGATACGAAATTGTGAAGCAGCGCTACTGCAGAGGGTATTATGTTGGTTTGTTGGACGGAGTAGAGATTGTGCGGGTTCGGGTTTCTAGCGATGTTTTTATGTTTATGTCGTGCTTGTATGCTGTGGTGGTGTGCTGAGAGTTGTCTTGTGGACAGGGGGTCTTGTCTCTGAGCGCTCTTGATACGGGGTCGCCCGATCTTCTCGACGTAGGATGGATACTCACGGGAGCCTTAATGAATCGTAATGATCCTCCAAGCCAATGCAAGGGACGAACACTCTTTAATCCGCCAAAACACACTCGTATTTATTTCGCCGACCACCAAGCGAAGATCTATCGTGCACCCAATTCTCAACGGAAAGGCTGAACGATCTTGATTGAAGAAAATCACTCCTAATTCCCTATGGAACTTAGGCAGCAATACTAAACTCGAATATACTTTAGTAGATTGATTATTCTCAAACGTGGTCTCCTTACAATGGGGGTCTAACCCTCAATATATAGTTTCCTGTCTACCTCATGACTGGCCAAGAGGTCCAAAACCAACTCCAACTTATCCCTACATGTATTTGGAAACAAACTCACACAAAAGGAAAAACCTAAAATTAAGCCATCACAATTTTTCAGTAATAACTTTTAATCCGTGACGAATTTGAATGTGGAGCTGGATCCATTGCGTAGCCCTTGAAATTATCTTTCCAACGAGTACAAGAACACCTGAATCGGACTCCGTTTGTGAAAGTTATGGCCTTTTTAGTAACTGCCTGTCAGGCTGTCCCGAACCGAATCCGAATTGAATTCTGAGTTGAATCCGAGTTTGAATTGGATTGAGCATGTGGGAGATCCGAATTTGGCTTGAAAATCTTATCCAAAACTTGTAGTTTTAGTCCTTGTGCTCCTCCCTTTTGCTCTCCCAAGTCTTCACATGAATCATACCTAAGAATACATAAAATAATAGCATGATGTAGTATTCCAAGTTCATCATCAATTAAAAGAAACTCCTTAAGAAACAAATTCACCTGACAATATTTAATGTAGCTCAATACTTCTTTCCAATTAAATAATGTATTCGCCTGAAAAGTGCTAAGCATATGCGTATCCGCATCATCCTCCCCTTCTTCAAGAAAAGCCGTCATCGGCTTTTGATAGCCTGAAATTGTACTAAGCAAAGAATACAACGTATATGTATGGTATATATATTTGTCATCAACACTTCTTTTGCTTAGCATATCAAGAACATCTGAAGGTGTAGTAGATAAAAAGAACAACACATATGCATGGTATATGTATGAATCAATTATCGTGTCATTCTCGTTGTTCCACACAAATAAATTAATATAACGGCAACCATATGATGTATACATTGCAACATTGTCTTTCATATCATTCTCCCTCCCATGAGAAAAAGTCGTCCTCGACTTTGCTAGGCATATGGACATGTCATTAATGAGCCAAACCAAATTAAGTTGTTCAAATATGGGGGAGAAAATTTTTAGTTCCTTCCATACTTCAACTGCGCTACTCTGATTATTTGTACATGATTGTACATTAAATGATGAATAAGTAGGCTTAAGAAATCTTTTGAAACATGCAGCACTATTGTTGAAACTCATCTCATTGTGATCATGATATGGCACATAAGATTGTTTATCCAAAATATGCAATTTCAATTCAGCAAACTTATCACATGTAATGCATATTCGGTAAACATAAAACTTATCATCTATACCATAATTTCCAATCAAATTGAACTTATATGTATATGCATAGGCACTAACTAGTGATTTTAAACATGTAATTTCAGCAACATTCTCAATCACACTAGATAGTTCTTTAGGATCATCAAACATGATATAATATAAAGAATCATCAGGAGATATTCTCGTAAGAACTTCCTTATGAGTAATCAATTACACATTATGTAAATTGAGCAAAGAAATTTCAGAACATAGAATTTTCATTCGTATATATGAGTTCTCACAAATACTCACTGTTTCATAATTAATTTCAGCACCAATATTGTTACCTTTATTGTTCTCCTTAGTTGATGTAGGTGTTGTAGGTATTAAATCATCATGATGTAACAACGGATCAGCAAGTACTTCATCTTTAACTATGATTATCTCCTCATCTTTAACAACGGTGCCAGTTGTTGAACATTTGACTCCTCTTCTTTAATATCAACCTGCACAATGTGAGAAACAACACTAGAAGTAGATATTAATGTGTTAGTTTCAAAATCAACCTCACTTTGTCCATCTTCTACTTCTCTCTTTTCTTTTGGTGTATCTCTCACACTCTCAGTTTGGATGCTCTCAAACTCACATATGGTGGAATCACACAGCTCACTCTTTTTAACACTCTCACTCAATTTGGCTATGTGGCTCTCATTCTTACATAGGTTTTGATGCATCTCAATTGTTGTATGTATCATTGGGGCAGCACTCCTTTACCGAAGGGAAAGCCCCATGCTCGGTCATCTTCGCATGTGTCACACTAGTGGAACCATAAGAGTTGAAGTATGGACATAGATTGAATCGTGATGTACGCGTCTCCATAAGTCTCTTCTCCTCCTTAATAGCACAATTCACAAGATCATGCAAGTTACTAAAATATTTATGTTGAAGTATAGCTGCGATCTCAGAATTCAAGCCACCCTTGAAGTATGCCTTCTCCCTTGATGGACTAGTGACACCGGCACGACACATCGCATCTTGCAGTTCAAAATAGTAATCTTGGACAATATTACTACCTTGTGTGATATTCCCCAAATGGTGAAGCAATTCCTGCGCATAATAGGATGGCACAAACTCGCTCCTCATGAACACCTTCAAATCTGACCAAGATTTAATGAATTGTTTTCCAATTAGTTGTTGCCACCAACTATAAGCATAGTCTTCAAACTCCCTCGTGGCACGTTTCACCTCTTGATCTTTGGAAAGTTTCGAAAATCTAAACACTTTCTCCATTTACCATTCCCACTCAAGATACTCCTCTGGATCATCACTGCCATAGAAAGGAATAAAGCTATCTTCTTCTTGTTGTGGACGAAGTGCTCGCACAATATCATTCATGATGTTTTTATGTATCACCTTCATTTGTTGATTGAGCTCAATGCAGAAATCATTCATACCCACTTTAATCTCATCACCATAGTTATCTTCTCCACCTGCCATGGTTAGATTATACAAAGGAAGACACCGAAACCACAAATATATGGGCAATATGTGGAGTTCACTCAATCTCACTTTTCCTCTCCCAAGTAAAGTTCTTACCTTTCCGTCGTGAATTGAGGCCAAAAGAAACTTACACTTGGTGGTGGCTATAATAACAAGTGATGATCAAGCGAATTTAAAAGTGACTCACAATTGCACGGCAAAGGATATTTTGTGGAGTTTGGTTAGGAAGTATTTATCCTACACGATCTAATTTCTCGATGTTGTAAAATTAAGTAATAATCCAAGTTAGAATACTTTGCCTAAGTGCTGATCCAAAAGATTTAAGTGAAGTATATGAACGCACACACAAAGATCAATGTGACTTGATGCAAACAAAGGAATGAGCTAACTAGAGGCAATCTGAAATTAAAAATTAGATAGCTCGTTTTGCACCAAGTACTAGGAAAGACGCTAGCCAATTGCAATGATATGAATGTAAGGGCACAAGATTACTCAAAGGAATTAAGTACACAAGCTGAAATTATATATTATAATTAGCTAACCCCAATTTGGCCAATGCTCACTTTCCCATTTTTTTTGTCGGCTGCATTCTTTCTTTCTTTATTTCCTTCTTTCCTTTTTTTAACTTGTAGTTGGCACTAAGGTTTAGCTTTCCCTTCCACGAAAGAATAAAATTTCAGCAGGTGTAAATTAATATCAAGAACAACCCTTAATGCAATTATCAAAGACTAGTCTCAAAGATGAACGGAAAAATCAAGGATATCTGTAACAGAAACAACCACAGTACATGGATTTTTTTCGCTCAAGCCTTTATGCGATCTTGTTCACGCCTTTGTAGTGATCGGATTTTTTTTTCAATTTTGGATTGGACACAAAGATTAAGCTACGCAAATAAACATGAACGATCAGCAAGTAAACAAAATTTCTAATGGATCAAAACATAATAAAACTCACGAAAATAGCAGATGCGAAACTAGGGTTTGGATTTTTTTTGTGTGTTTTCGGTTTATGGACTATAGGACAGTAATTAATAAACTGAAATTTAAAGGGATAAGATCCTACCGAGTAAACCGCGCTCTGATACCAAGATGATACGGGGTCGCCCGATCTTCTCGACGTAGGATGGATACTCACGGGAGTCTTGATGAATCGTAATGATCCTCCAATGCCAATGCAAGGGACGAACACTATTTAATCCGCCAAAACACACGTATTGATTTCGCCGACCACCAAGCGAAGATCTATCGCGCACCCAATTCCCAACGGAAAGGCTGAATGATCTTGATTGAAGAAAATCACTCCTAATTCCCTATGGAACTTAGGCAGCAATATTAAACTCGAACATACTTTAATAGATTGATTATTCTCAAACGTGATCTCCTTACAATGGGGGTCTAACCCTCAATATATAGTTTCCTCTCCACCACATGACTGGCCAAGAGGTCCAAAACTAACTCCAACTCATCCCTACATGTATTTGGAAACAAACTCACACAAAAGGAAAAACCTAAAATTAAGTCGTCACAATATTTCGGTAATAACTTTTAATCCGTGACGAATTTGAATGTGGGGCTGGATCCATTGCGTAGCCCCTAATATTATCTTTCCAACGAGTACAAGAACACCTGAATCGGACTCCGTTTGTGAAAGTTATGGCCTTTTTAGTAACTGCCTGTCAGGCTGTCCCGAACCGAATCCGAATTGAATTCTGAGTTGAATCCGAGTTTGAATTGGATTGAGCATGTGGAAGATCCGAATTTGGCTTGAAAATCTTATCCAAAACTTGTAGTTTTAGTCCTTGTGCTCCTCCCTTTTGCTCTCCCAAGTCTTCACATGAATCATACCTAAAAATACATAAAATAATAGCATGATGTAGTATTCCAAGTTCATCATCAATTAAAAGAAACTCCTTAAGAAACAAATTCACCTGACAATATTTAATGCGGCTCAATACTTCTTTCCAATTAAATAATGTATTCGCTTGAAAAGTGCTAAGCATATGCGTATCCGCATCAGCTCTTGATTTTGTTGATCTTCGCTTCGTCGGATTGAGGCAAGTGAACGTAGCGGTGGTTGCTACCGTTTAACTTGTTATTCATTCTACTTGTAATTTACATTATTATCTTAATTTTATACATTATGCCATGATTGCATGATATTTTAATTGTGGAGATGATAGCAAATATTTATCCATTGATATGTTGATATTATGCTAGTAGACATGTGGAATTCTTGCTTAATGTTATAATGTGGTCATGAAAATAACATGCGGTGGATGTGGATATGTTGAGGGCATGATAATGCTCCTTGTGGATGAATTAATGTGATTAATGAATTATCATATCATACATGTCATATCATGTCATTTGCATATGTGGATGTCGCCGCACTTAGCCGCGACCGTATGCGTCTGACAAGATCGTATATTGCCGTAACACGATGCACCTCTTCGCCCGCGGAAGCATCGTATATTGTCGTAATACGATGAACTACAATTCCTGCCCTGGCAAGAGTGATGTGGAGCATAGCACAAAGCATTCATATGCATTGCATTGTGGAAAGATTTATTTGCATACGTATGCAATATAAATTATGGTGATGTTATTTTGTGGAATATACAACTTTCTAGTTGTAATGTGGAATTGGCTCATGTGAGCTACTTGTGGTATGAAGATTGTGGATGTGGTCGTGGAATATGATTCGTTCCTTGTGTATGGTAAGAGTTGTGGTTGTAGCATGAGATTATTTTCACTTGTATTAATTGTTGATAGCAATTGTGGATGTGAGAATAATAAAGTAGTGAGATGATCATACATATGTTTAATTGTCTTTGATGGTGATTTGAAGTTGAGGATATAACATTGTTATTATGGAAGATTAAATATTGATAATTAATCTATTGTAGTTGTGGTAGATTAAATATTTCATTTGCATTTAGTTGTGGATAAAATGACTGTATTTTTATGCCATTTAAATCTGAAATTGAAGAGGTATGATTCATGAAAGTTTATGGTGATTAAAAATTATGGACATGAATTGTGGTTGCAGTTGTATGGAATTTATGATGATGTACAATTGTTTGTAGTATGAATAGCCTGTTAAACAGTTTGCTTGCTGAGATTTTTATCTCACCCTTGTTTCCCCCTCCCTATAGGTGGACTTTGAGCATGCATTGGGAAGGGTAGAGCAGCACCAAATTGATGCACATGGATTTCATTTTAATGCTGAAATAAAGTCGATAGGACTCTAGTCTTTGCTTAGCTATCTTGTTGATGAATGTTTCATCTCATTAATGTTTATTTCGGAACCGTTCCTTTGGTTAATATGTTGAAGATGATTATGAATATTAAATTGTTATTGCTATTCTGTTATCCCTTAGTTGTTTATGCTTCCGCTTGTATTATCTTGTACTATCTTACTTAGTAATGTTGCCATTTTATTTTATTTTGTAAATTGGTAGTTGTAGAGTAGTTTTATTAGCATCCTAGGGTATTGTGGATCCTGGGGTGTTACACTCATTATTGAGACAAATGAAATCCTAGGGTGTCAAAGGTACATCAATGTCAAATGAGGGCATAACAATTATCGGTTTAACTATTATCTCTACAACAGGAATTATCATTTTATGTAACATAACAATGAATTAAATTTAAAATAATCAAAATATTTCACAAACATAGGTTCAAGATGTTCAAAGAAGACTTGACTTCGTGTGCGATGTCTTGACTTTCTTGCTGCGGGTCGACAAGATCTTCGGCGACGTCGGATTCTACGCGCGAAAAAGACAAAGCAACAAAGCAAATAAATACACATAAATTTGAATAAAATTCAAAAATTGAAAAAAAGTATATTTGGGTAGGTCATGATTTTAGAAAAATTTAGAAATTTGAATGGGTCAAATCGGAGTTAAAATGAGAAAGTTATGGCCTCGGGAAGTTTTAATTGAAAGAAAATGAAAAAGAAAGATTTTCCGATTTATTTTTGTACTGAAAATGAAAATGACGTCAGCACTATTTTTAAATGAAAATGACGTCAGCACTATTTTTAAATTCGGCCAAAATATTTTTCTAAAGAAAAAGGAATTTATGACGCAATGCTGACGTCAGCATAAATTTAAAATTTGAATTTTATGACATGCGGGCCCGGTCTACCGTGGACCGAGCCCACTGACCGGCGCCGTCGGCCGAGGTGGCACGCCATGCGACGTGGCGCCACGCCGGCGGCCACACGGGCGCGGGCCGGTGAGGTGGCCTAGCAAGCGGCGCATGGGGCGGCGAGTCACTCGCCCAGCGGCGCCACGGCGCACGGCCCGGCAAGGCGGCGGAGAAAGAGGAGGCGGGTGGATGATTTGTACCGCGGCGGCTCGGGAGGTGGCCGGAGGAGGCGGACGGCGGAGAGAGGATGGCGGCGGCGGTGGCGCGGCGGGCGGCAAGACCGGTGATCGGGGCCTTCAGGCGAGGAGGAATAGGTAGAGGAGGAAGTAGGGATGCCGAAGAGTGCCCGGGGGGGTTATAGATGGGAAGATTAGGGGGAGGCCGGCGGTTCGGTGGGATTCCGGCGAGATTTTCGGCCGTGATTAGGGGAGTAATAGAGGGGGAAACAATTGGCAATTAATGGGGTTGATTAGGGGCTTTCAATCCCGCAATCAACTGGGAGTTTAAGCGAAGAAAACGGCCGCAATTACGAGCTCTATTTTCGGCAACAATGGAGGAGAGAGAGTGTTGGAGGAGGAAGAAGGTGAGGTTGAAGAAACATATGACATGTGGGGCCCACCCGTCGGTGAGAGAAAGAGAGTGAAGGGGTACGGGCCGTCGGATGGTTGACACGTGGCAAGTGGATAGATCGCGGCCGTTGGATTGATCCCAACTTGCTTTATTTGCCAAGGCACAGGCTCTCAACATGTCTTCCAATATTTTATTTACTCTTTCTGTTTGACCATCTGTCTGAGGATGGTATGCTGTCCTAAAATTTAGATTTGTGCCCAAAATTTCATGCAGCTTCTGCCAAAACCTTGAAGTGAATCGAGATCCTCGATCTGACACAATCTTCTTTGGAACTCCATGCAGATACACGATTCTTGACATATATAATTCTGCGAGCCTATCTCCAGAATAGGTGGTCTTTACTGGAATGAAATGTGCGACCCTTGTCAGTCGGACCACAATAACCCAAATTGAATCATACCCTGACCTTGTTCTCGGTAATCCAGTTATAAAATCCATACCAATTTCTTCCCATTTCCACTCTGGTATCTGCAGAGGTTGCAAAAGTCCAGCAGGTCTCTGATGTTCAGCTTTAACTCGTTGGCAAACATCACACAAGGCTACATATTCAGCAATCTCTCTTTTCATACTTGACCACCAATACCTTTCTTTGAGATCTTGGTACATCTTTGTACTTCCAGGGTGAATTAAATATCCAGACTCATGGGCTTCTCTTAAAATTAACTCCTTTAGTTCTTTCTTCTCGGGTACAAGAATTCTCTTCCCAAACCAAAGGATACCTTCTTCATCTTCTGAAAATCCTGGTGCTTTACCTTTCTTCATATTGTCTTTAATATCCTTAACATATTTATCCTCTTTTTGAGCTGCCTTGATTTGATCCTGCAAAGTTGGTTGAACCTCCAAAGTAGCTAGGAATCCTTCCTCTACTACTTCCAAATTAAGTCGTTGAAACTCTTCATGAAGTGCAGGCTGTCTATCTTGAATCATCAAATTATTGCAATAACTTTTTCTGCTCAAGTCATCAGCTACTACATTAGCCTTCCCTGGATGATAATGGATTCCAACATCATAATCTTTTATTAACTCAAGCCATCTTCGCTGTCTCAGATTGAGGTCAGGTTGGGTAAATATATACTTCAAACTTTTGTGATCCGTGTAAATCTCACAACGATTACTGATCAAATAATGCCTCCATATTTTTAGAGCATGCACAACGGCAGCTAGCTCTAAATCATAGGTCGGATAGTTTTGCTCATGCGGGCGCAATTGTCTTGAAGCATAGGCTACTACCCTTCCTTCTTGCATCAATACACAGCCCAATCCTTGTCTAGATGCATCACAGAATACTTCAAAATCCTTTCTAATATCTGGAAGCGTTAACACTGGTGCAGAAGTTAACCTCCTTTTCAATTCTTGAAAACTGTCCTCACAAGATTTACTCCATTCAAACTTCTTCTCCTTCTTTAGCAACTGAGTGAGAGGTCTTGCAAGTTTGGAAAATCCTTCCATGAATCGGCGATAATAACCTGCTAAACCCAGAAAACTTCTGATCTCTGTTATTGACTTGGGTTGTGTCCAGTTGAGTGCATCTGTTACCTTTTTAGGATCTACAAACACTCCTCCTGCAGAAATAACATGACTCAAGAAAGCTACTTTCTTCAACCAAAACTCACACTTGCTAAACTTGGCATACAGCCGGTTCTCTCTGAGCTTTTCTAAAACTATCCTCAGGTGTTCTGCATGTTCTCCCTCATTCTGGGAGCAGATCAGAATGTCATCAATGAACACGACAACAAACTTATCCAAATATTCCATGAATATTTTGTTCATCAGATTCATATATTATGCGGCAGCATTGGTCAAACCAAAGGACATTACTGTAAACTCATACAGTCCATAACGAGTGGAAAATGTTGTCTTTGGTATATCTTCTGGTCTAATCTTCACTTGATGATAACCTGACCGGAGATCAATCTTGGAGAAGACACATGATCCTTTTAACTGATCAAACAAATCATCTATCCTGGGCAATGGGTACTTGTTCTTAACTGTCGCATCATTCAGGGATCTGTAGTCCACAAACATACGAAGACTGCCATCCTTCTTCTTCACTAGAAGTACTAGTGCTCCCCAAGGCGAAGAACTTGGTCTAACAAAACCTTTCTCTTGCAGTTCCTGTATCTGCTTCTTAACTTCAGCCAAGTCATTGGCGGACATACGATAGGGTCTCTTGGATATCGGAGACGTACCAGGTACTAGGTTAATAACAAATTCAATTTCTCTATCTGGTGACATTCCTGGCAAATCTTCAGGAAACACATCTGGATATTCCCTTACTTTGGGCACCTTTTCTAAAGTTATTCCCTTCAAGCTATTCAACCCACAACTATTCTAAGAAGATGGCTTTGACTTGTACTTCACTTGAATTCCTTAAGAGTTGGTGAGAGTAATTGCACGATTGGCACAATCTATCTGCCCTTTATACTTGGTTAACCAATCCATACCAAGTATTACATCTAGGCTCTTGCAGTCTATTATAATTAAATTCGCTAGGAATTTTACTCCATTTATATCTATGGTTGCTCTAGGGCAAACCGTGTTAGTCCTTATTTCCTTTCCAGGTGATTGGACTAGCATAGGGTTCTTTAGCAAACGCACCTCCCAATTATATCTTTCAACAAAATCTTTTGACACAAAAGAATGCGAAGCTCTAGAATCAAATAATGCTGATGCAGGTACTGAGTTGACAAGAAACTTACCCCGAACCACGTCGGGTGCATCCTGAGCTGCTTCTGCAGTGACATGATTAACATGCCCTCTGTTCATTGCTTGCGGAGTCCTTGGAGTTTGAGGTGCTCCACGGCCCTGGCCTGCAGTTGGAACTCTAGCTGGTGTAGTCCCCATATTAAAACGAACAGGGGGTCACTGCTGGGTGCTTCTGCGGACAATTATTGGCATAATGTCCCATGTTCTTGCAATTGTAACACTGCACTCCTGCCACTGAAGTCTTGTTCTGCTGGGGCTGACCTGCATTACTTGCTCGAGGAGCTTGCGGAATCGGGCGAGGTCCACTGAATGGTGTCCTTGGCACACTTGGCACTGAGGGCCTACTGAACTGGGGTGGATTAGGACGATGCCGAGAACTGCTTGCACCTTGCTGAGCTTGGAACTTCCTCTTCCGAACCTCGTACAATTGACGTTGAGCATCTTCTTGTATTATGGCCCTATTCACCATATGCTGAAAAGTGGGATAATCATTTGACACCAACTGCACCTTGAGGTTGGGGTCAAGTCCCTGCATGAACCGCCAAATCTTCGTTGCATCAGTTGCAACATCCTCTGGTGCGTACCTAGATAGTTGGGTGAACTTATTCAGGTACTCGGTGACACTGAGATTTCCTTGCTGCAGTTTATGAAACTCCATTTTCTTCATTTCCATTATTCCCGTAGGAATATGTGCTGTGCGAAAAGCTTCCACAAATTCAGCCCAAGTGATGGTCTGCACATCTTGATGAGCAGCATAGTAGTTTTCCCACCAATTAGCTGCAATTCCTTTTAGCTGATGGGCAGCGTACAACACCTTCTCATGGTCATTGCATTGAGCCAAAACTAGTTTTCTCTCCTCATCCTTAATCCAGTCATCAACCTCCATTGGGTCTACAGAACGGGAAAAAGTTGGTGGTCTGGTTCTCATAAACTCTCCTAGCTTGGACTGCAGTGCCTGAAAGGGTGCCTGTGGGGCTTGCTGGACTTGATTCTGGGCAAGGGCTTGAAGCAATTGCAGTTGCATGGCCATCATTTGCTCCATATATGGGGCTTGAGCAGGAGGTGGTGGAATGTTGTTTTCCGGTTGAGCATTGGCACCACGGCTGTTGCCGGTATTGTTCCTTGTGTTCACCATCTGAAGTGTAACCGGGAATAGCAAAAGGTAAGAGGGAGGTAGCATAGGTAAGAAGTTAGAGGAAACTAAACAACATCCCAACAACACACAAAAGAGAACACGACAACAACTTGAAAGAAACTTTTTTTTGGAATTAAAATACTTTTAAGAATGGCTGTACCAGAAGTGCACAAAGGTTTGGTACAGTCCATCTAGCACACCAACATAATATGAAACGTTCTAAGAAAGTAAACATTTATTTGGATTCTACTGTGTCAACAACTACTCGTCCTCCTCGAAGACGCGCTCCTCAGGATCCTCCTCTGGGTCCTCCTCGGAGTTGCTCACGTGGAGCTGCCTACATCCGCACGTGGGACGGTTGCAAGATGCGTAAGAATGAAGATGGCTATGACTGGAGGTAAGCGACCGGGAGCAGGAGCGGGAACGGGAAAGACTGCGTCTTCTGCTGGAATCTCCCATGTTGATGTCGGGTAGCGGGCTAGGGCGCCGCACACTCTTGCGCGCTGTGAGCAAGGTGCGGGGTCCTGTGTGTCTGTAGGATCGGAAACGGCAACAGAGGGGGGTGAATGGTGCCTTCTAAAATCGCCCCTAAGTATTCTCACAATTTTCTTCTCCGATAGCTATAGAAACTATGAAGTAAGAAATTTGCTCACTTGAAATCAAAAATGATTCTGCAGTTTGACCAAAGAAACTTTCATAGGAGCAAAAATGATTCTGGAGAAGTGACCCCAAACAAAAGGGTATTTCACTAAAGAGAAGGATCAGACTGAAACATCAAGAATTGATGACCAAATACTAATTGCATCGAAGTGATCTACAGGTAATCTGCACTGGACTGAACAAGCTGAAAGAAAAACTCAGAAGCTGCATTGCCGAAACAAAAGAGAGAAAGCAGGAAAATCACAGAGCTGCTGCCGAAATAAAAAACAAAAGATCAGAAGACAGGCTCCTCATTCTGTATACTAACGAAAATTAGATGGGACAGTAAATGCTTGAGCTCCTGCCGAAATATTTGAAAAATACAGGCTGCAGATTACTAGACTGAGATGCAGAGAAAGGAAAATAGAGCATTTTGCTGAAACTGCAGATCAAAAGAAGAGAAATCAGCTGACGAAAGGAGATGTTCGGCTAACTGAAGTCTACTGCAAAGAACTACTGCATAAACCCGAGAAACAAATGATGCTGCTGACAGAAAATAGCACAATTACTGCTGACCGAAAACTGCATACCAGGGAGAACAGCACAGCCTAAAAGAAACATATAACCGAAATCTGCAGAAAGTGCAGACTGCAGCTCAAACACAAAGCAAAGAAACTTGTTCTTCTCGGGTGAGTTTTTGAAGAAGTAAATGCAGAGTTCTGGCTGAGATCGATCTGACAAAGAGAAGTGATAAAAACTCGCCAAAGCCAAAAATGGATTGAAGAGACTTTATTGTCCTGGACGAAAGGCTTAGAAAGAACACAAGCTGCAGTTCGGCTGGACTAAAAAGGAACAGACAGGCAGCTGCAAGGTCTGACCGAAAATTGAAAATCTGAAATTGGAAGGCAGACGGCAGGCAACTGAGAAGTACTCAACAGTGAATACGTTTGTTGCAGAAAACTGAAAACGGGCTGAAAAAATGGAACAACAGTAGCTACTCCAGAGAAAGCAGAAATCAGTGAATTGAATGAGTAATTGCTTTGCTTCTCAAGTCAAATCATCAGGACTGCAAACTAAGTAGGAGCTTGACCTTAGAACCAAGAAGATGCAGCCAAAAACAGATGAAAACTGTTAACACTGATTTTGCCCAAAAGTATTCAGCAGAAGAGACAAGATCCTATTTGCTTGAGATTTCCAAGTTTTTTGACCATGGGATTTTGCAATCAAGTTAGCAATAATCTAAAGACATGCCAGCAAGAACCTCAGGTCATTTCCTCAAGGGAATCAAGAATTTCATCAAAACCCTAGAAGAGGAAAGCAAAGGAAATTGACGAAAACAGAACACAAAGAGGAAGAAACAGCAACAACAACAACAATCCTACTCATATTGATACAGAGATATGAAAGATTACACAAAGGTTCTTCTACAGCCATCTCCCTACATGATTCTCACTAAGATGAACACACCCTCCAGGGCTCACGCAGGAGAACCACACACTCCACTCACTACTGACCCATACACGATTTAGAAGTTCAACAAGTGGCAGCCACTCCTACTACCAAAGTCACACACAAATGTGGCAAGGGCCAAAACCCTCTCCTGCTCTTTCCAACAACTAAAGCACAAAGCAAACAAACTCTAACCCATCACAAGTGCCCCATCCACCAGGAGACATGCAACCTATTTATACCCTTTGCATAATGGGTTCAAATTTGCTTTGCCCATTAAGCCTTAACACTTTACCCATTAGTTTCAACAACTCTAATGCTTTATCCACTAACTCGAACCGAATCCGCTTCCGCTTTTGCAGTCTTGCGCTTTTCCCAAAACGCCCCTGCTGCACCTTTCGGGAAGCTTCCTCGTTCCTTGCTGTGCACGCCTCGTATTCACTTCGAGTCCGCGCCGTCTTCAGCACACCCCGACCGCTCCGACCTCAGCACCACCTGCGCCTAGTCCGGTCATCCGTGTCTCGCCACGACTCCGCCTCGATGTCCTGCATGCCATCACAGACAAGAAAACACATTACATAGCACCGCTCGAGATAATGAAATCAACAATAGCATTAGGAGAAATACGAAAAAGTCCGAACAACCGATCGAGAAAAAGAACAACCGTCCTAAACATCTTCGACCGCATTCGACCCGGTCCAACCAGAACCAAAACCGCGCCATAGACCGACTTGGCGCTAACCGACCAAACCAAACTCAAACTTTCCAGAACACGTGTCAATTGCTCATCACAAACATGGGAGTACCTCTCACATGGTCTCTCAATCTCCCCCTTGATGAGTATATTGACAAATACTGAAAAAGCATATAAAGTTGAGTTTGGAAGTCATACATGGTCCAACGGAAATGCAAAGAAGCTTATGACCATATAGACAGAAGAGAATGCTGGAGGGAAAACAGAAAGAGCAAGTTTTCCTCAAAGCTCTAGAAAATCCCCATAAGATAGCTTTTTCTCCATTCTTCTCCCCCTTTTAGCAATAAGATCATCAAGATGCAAGGAAGAAAATAAATCATGACTTGGATGAAATGGCTGTATGTTATTCAAATTAAGTATTAGAGCCATGAAGATAGAATTGCGCCAACTTAGAGTGTTACAAGTCCTAAAATGAATCATTTGTTCAAGTACTTGATCATTTTGTAATTAAGCAAACTTTGCACAATTGACTTGTTTTTTTCTTTTATAAATTCATAGTTGTTTCCAACCAATTTTGTTAAGTCATGTGCTAGATCTCAAGCCTTATGCGACCATTCCAAGCTAGAAGCTTAAGGAAATGATCTTGGTCATCCAAAACTCCCCCTGAGTTCATGCCGAGTGCAATGGCAAGCAGTCTCATGAGAAAGAATTGGTGAGATCAGTTTTTCGCACAAAAGAGATCTTTTTGCTTATGCTGAATGTAGTTCAAGAACAAAGAGTTAAAAACTAACTCATGCTTCATAAAAGAACTAGCATAGCTCACTCTAAGGCTCAATAGAGATTCAAGACTCAACTCAGCCTATTTGACATGGTATGAATCATAAAAGGATAATTAAAGGCAGACAAGTCGCAAGAGCTATCATGACATTATTTAATTCAAGTTGTGCATTTTAATCAACTTATCATGGCAAAGACTAGACTATACATATAAAGTCATGATAAATCTAGCAAGTAAGCATAGATCATGGCAAGATGTAATGCATTGTGAACATGTCATAAATGGATAATAATCAAGGCTCCATGTAAATATATTACAATGCAGAATGACATGCAGAAAATCCAGCTCCCTTTCAACATGTGATGCAACTTTTAGTTCAAATTGAGTTATGTCAATATTAAGCTCAAGAAGCTCCCAAATGAACTCCCCCTGAACCAAAACAATAAAATCGAGAAGCTGGCAAGAAAAATAAACAGGCAGTCCTTAAAGCATAGATAAGATATAGAGAAATCTATAGCTCAGACTGACTCTCATCTACCCCATATGACCATAGGACTATCAACTGGTCATCTAACAGACTAAGGAGCAAACACGTCCCTGTCTACCCGAGAGTGGCCCAACCCTCGCTAGAACCTATAAGCAGTGGGTAAGCTCAACCTAGTAAGAAGAGAACAAGCTAATAAGCAGCATCCTAGAACCACAAGATGAGAGTAAGAGGTCTAAACAGCTAGACGTGAGAAACACTCTAATCTATGCTAGGAGGACTAACCCAGATGCACCCGCATGCAATGTAACAGAAAGGAGCATGAGCATAATTAACATGATAAGGTAGTAAAGCACAAAGCTCCCCCTCACAACAGTCCATAAGGACAAACCACCCCAAGCTCTCCCCGCAGAGCTAAAAACCTAGAGCTATCCAGAGGCTTGGTAAAGATGTCAGCTAACTGGTGGTCACTCTCCACAAACTGGAGCACTATGTCACCCTTCTCTACATGGTCTCGAAGGAAGTGATATCGGATATCAATATGCTTGGTCCGAGAATGCTGCACTGGGTTCTTAGCAATATTAATTGCAGAAGTGTTATAACAAAAGAGTGGAATACTGTCTATAGCTAACCCAAAGTCCCGCAGGGTCGAAACCATCCAAAGTACCTGGCTGCAGCAGCTGGCAGCAGCAACGTACTCGACCTCTGCGGTGGACTGTGCGACACCAGACTGCTTCCTCGAAGACCAAGAAACAAGAAAAGTGCCAATGAATTGACAGGTACCAGAAGTGCTCTTCCTATCTATCCTACAGCCGGCAAAGTCTGCATCCGAGTAGGCTCTCAAGGAAACACAGGATGAGGAAGAGTACTAGATACCATAATCAATGGTAGCTTGAAGGTACCGAAAGATGCGCTTCACCGCCTGGCGGTGAGAAACACGAGGAGAAGCCTGAAATCGAGCACACAGACACACGGAGAAGTGTATGTCCGGTCTCGATGCAGTGAGGTACAAGAGGGAGCCAATCATGCTTCTGTACTCCTTTTGATCAACTGGCTCGCCATCCTCATCTGGGTCAAGTGAAGCTGTAGAAGCCATCGGAGTTGACATTGGCTTACCATCACTCATGTCAAAGCGTCTCAGGAGATCACGAGTGTACTTGCAAGAAGGTACCTTCTTGAGTCTGCTTGATCTGGAAGCCAAGTAAGAAGGTCAACTCACCCATCATGCTCATCTCAAACTCGGTGCTCATGACATCCGAGAACTATGAAAAAAGAGCATGAGAAGAGCCGCCAAAGATAATGTCATCGACATAAATCTGGACAAGCAGAAAGTCACTACCATACCTACGAATGAACAAGGTCTTATCCACCTTACCCATCTCAAAACCATGACTCAACAGATAGGACTTAAGCCTCTCATACCAAGCTCTAGGGGCCTGCTTAAGTTCATACAAGGCTTTGAAAAGCTTGTAGACATGGTTTGTGTATTTGGAGTTCTCGAAACCTGGAGGCTGTCTCACAGAGACTTCTTCCTCAATAAACCCATTGAGGAAGGCACTCTTAACATCCATCTGGTAAAGCTTGAAACCCTTAGAAGCTGCAAAGCAAGTAGGATTCCAATGGCTTCAAGTCTAGCTACAGGGGCAAAGGTCTTCTCAAAATCGAGACCCTCAACCTGGGAGAAGCCCTGAGCTACCAGTGTAGCCTTGTTTCGAATGACTAACCCCTCCTCACTCTGCTTGTTCTTCAACACCCACTTGGTCCCAATGACATTGTGACCTCGAGGGGGCTCAACAAGCGACCAGACCTTATTTCTCTCGAAACTCTCTAATTCCTCATGCATAGCATTGACCCAAGACTCATCAAAAAGAGCATGACAAATATCCTTGGGCTCAAAGGTGGTAACAAAGGCAGAATGGAGACAGAAGTGTGACATGCTAGACTTTGAGCGTGTGACACGCTCAAAAAGGTCTCCGATCATCTGCTCTGAAGGATGGTCTTTTTGGACATGTCGAGGAGGTCCTGGATGAGAAGAAGAAGTGGCCTCTACCTCGTGAGCTGATGAGGTAGGAACAGAGCCACTAGCTCCAGAAGAAGCGGAAGGCAAAGGCTGATCGCCTCGTGGTGCGGTGGAAGACGGCACCTCAAGGGGTGGATAAGGGACTGGATCGGGTAGACACAAAGATGGTCTCGAACTACTCTAAAGAACCTGAGCTATCGGGCCTAGTCCCCGGCCTGGCCTCGTCGAAAGTCACCTCATAGGTCTCTACCATTTTACTAGACTCGCAGTTCCAGACCATATACGCCCACGAAGAAGTCGAGTAATGATGCGGATACGCACATGCTTAGCACTTTTCAGGCGAATACATTATTTAATTGGAAAGAAGTATTGAGCCGCATTAAATATTGCCAGGTGAATTTGTTTCTTAAGGAGTTTCTTTTAATTGATGATGAACTTGGAATGCTACATCATGCTATTATTTTATGTATTCTTAGGTATGATTCATGTGAAGACTTGGGAGAGCAAAAGGGAGGAGCACAAGAACTAAAACTACAAGTTTTGGATAAGATTTGCAAGCCAAATTCAGATCTCCCACGTGCTCAATCCAATTCAAACTCGGATTCAACTCAGAATTCAATTCGGATTTGGTTCGGGACAGCCTGACAGGCAGTTACTAAAAAGGTCATAACTTTTACAAACGGAGTCCGATTCAGGTGTTCTTGTGCTCGATGGAAAGATAATTTCAAGGGCTACGTAATGGATCTAGCGCTACCTTCAAATTCATCACGGATTAAAAGTTATGACCGAAACATTATGACGGCTTAATTTTAGTTTTTTCCTTTTGTGTGAGTTTGTTTCCAAGTACATGTAGGGATGAGTTGGAGTTGGTTTTGGACCTCTTGGACAGCCATGAGGTGGAGAGGGAACTATATATTGAGGGTTAGACCCCCATTGTAAGGAGACCACGTTTGAGAATAATCAATCTACTAAAGTATGTTCGAGTTTAGTTTTGCTGCCTATGTTCCATAGGGAATTAGAAGTGGTTTTCTTCAATCAAGATCGTTCAGCCTTTCCGTTGGGAATTGGGTGCACGATAGATCTTCGCTTGGTGGTCGGCGAAATCAACACAAGTGTGTTTTGGCGGATTAAAGAGTGTTCGTCCCTTGCATTGGCATTGGATGATCATTACGATTCATCAAAACTCCCGTGAGTATCCATCCTACGTCGAGAAGATCGGGCGACCCCGTATCATCTTGGTATCAGAGCGCGGTTTACTCGGTAGGATCTTATCCCTTTAAATTTCAGTTTATTAGTTACTGTCCTATAGTCCGTAAACCGAAAACACAAAAAAAAATCCAAACCCTAGTTTCGCATCTGTTATTTTCGTGAGTTTTATTATGTTTTGATCCATTAGAAATTTTGTTTACGTGCTGATCGTTCGTGTTTATTTGCGTAGATTAATCTTTGTGTCCAATCCAAAATTCAAAAAAAATCCGTTCACTACGATTAAGTGAACAAGATCTTGCTCTGATTACTACGAAAAAAAATCTCTGTACTGTGGCTAGTCTTTACATATATCCTTAATTTTCCGTTACATATATCCTTAATTTTTCGTTCATCTTTGAGACTAGTCTTTAATAATTGCATTAAGGGCTGTTCTTGATATTAATTTACACCTGCTGAAATTTTATTCTTTTGTGGAAGGGAAAGCTAAACCTTAGTGCCAACAACAAGTTAAAAAAAAAGAAGGAAAGAAAGAAAGAAAGCGGCCGACAACAAAAAAGGGAAAGTGAGCATTGGCCAAATTGGGGTTAGCTAATTCTAATATATAATTTCAGCATGTGTATTTAATTCCTTTGAGCAATCTTGTGCCCTTACATTCATATCATTGCAATTGGCTAGTGTCTCTTCTAGTACTTGGTGCAAAATGAGCTATCTAATATTTAGTTTCAGATTGCCTCTAGTTAGCTCATTCCTTTGTTTGCATCGAGTCACATTGATCTTTGCGTGTGCGTTCATATACTCCACTTAAATCTTTTGGATCAGCACATAGGCAATACTTTCTACCTTGGATTATTACTTAATTTTACAACATCGAGAAATTCAGATTGTGTAGGATAAATACTTCCTAGCCAAACTCCACAAAATATCCTTTACCGTGCAATTGTGAGTCATTTTTAATCTGCTTGATCATCACTTGTTATTATAGCCACCACCAAGTGTAAGTTTCTTTTGGCCTCAATTCACTTCGGAAAGGTGAGAACTTTACTTGTGAGAGAAAAGAGTGAGATTGAGTGATTTATACTAATCATCAATATACTTTGTTATTGCTTTGTGTTGTCTTTGCACAATCTAACCATGTCAGGTGGAGAAGACAACTATGGTGATGAGAATGAAGTTAATCTTAATGCCCCGGTGACTCACTTTAAACATCAGGCATTGAGAAGTACATTGCAACAAGAGCTCCAATCAGGCACCACTGCTAAGCACGTACAACTTAAGGCGGATATGCAGGATTTCCATATTGAATTCAATCAACAAATGAAGGTGTTACACAAAAACATCGTGAATGATATTGTGCAAGCACTTCGTCTACAACAACAAAAAGATAGCTTTGTTCCTCTCTATGGCAGTGATGATCCAGAGGAGTATCTTGAGTGGGAATGGCAAATGGAGAAAGTGTTTAGATTTCAGAAACTTTCCAAAGACCAAGAGGTGATGCGTGCCACAAGGGAGTTTGAAGACTATACTTATAGTTGGTGGCAACAACTAATTGGAAAACAACTCATTAAATCTTGGTTAGATTTGAAGGCGTTTATGAGAAGCGAGTTTGTGCCATCCTATTATGCGCAGGAATTGCTTCACCATCTGGAGAATATCACACAAAGGAGTAATACTGTCCAAGATTACTATTTTGAACTGCAAGATGCGATGCGTCGTGCCGGTGTCACTAGTCCATCAAGGGAGAAGGCATACTTTAGGGGTGGCTTGAATTCTGAGATCGCCGCTGCACTTCAACATAAATATTTTAGTAGCATGCATGATCTTGTGAATTATGCTATTATACAAGAGAAGAGACTTATGGAGAAACGTACATCACGGTTCAATCCATGTTCATACTTCAGCTCTTATGGTTCCACTAGTGTGACACGTGAGAAGGTGACTGAGCATGAGACTTTCCCTTCGGTAAATGAGACATCTTATGCTGCCCCAATGATACATACAACAATTGAGATGCATCAAAACCTATGTGAGATTGAGAGCCATATAGCCAAATTGAGTGAGAGTGTTAAAAAGAGTGAGCTGTGTGATTCAACCATATGTGAGTTTGAGAGCATCCAAACTAAGAGTGTGAGAGATACACCAAAAGAAAAGAGAGAAGTAGAAGATGGACAAAGTGAGGTTGATTTTGAAACTAACACATTAATATCTACTTCTAGTGTTGTTTCTCACATTGTGCAGGTTGATATTAAAGAAGAGGAGTCAAATGTTCAACAACTGGCACCGTTGTTAAAGATGAGGAGATAATCATAGTTAAAGATGAAGTACTTGCTGATCCGTTGTTACATCATGATGATTTAATACCTACAACACCTACATCAACTGAGGAGAACAATAAAGGTAACAATATTGGTGCTGAAATTAATTGTGAAACGGTGAGTACTTATGAGAACTCATATATACGAATGAAAATTCCATGTTCTGAAATTTCTTTGCTCAATATACATAATGTGGAATTGATTACTCATAAGGAAGTTCTTACGAGAATATCTCCTGATGATTCTTTATATTATATCATGTTTGATGATCCTAAATAACTATCTAGTGTGATTGAGAATGTTGCTGAAATTTCATATTTAAAATCACTAGTTAGTGCCTATGCATATACATATAAGTTCAATTTGATTGGAAATTATGGTATAGATGATAAGTTTTATGTTTACCGAATATGCATTACATGTGATAAGTTTGCTGAATTGAAATTGCATATTTTGAATAAACAATCTTTTGTGCCATATCATGATCACAATGAGATGAGTTTCAACAATAGTGCTGCATGTTTCAAAAGATTTCTTAAGCCTACTTATTCATCCTTTAATGTACAATCATGTACAAATAATCGAGTAGCTTGAGTTGAAGCATGGAAGGAACTAAAATTTTTCTCCCTCATATTTGAACAACTTAATTTGGTTTGGCCCATTAATGACTTGTCCATATGCCTAGCAAAGTCGAGGACGACTTTTTCTCATGGGAGGGAGAATGATATGAAAGACAATGTTGCAATGTATACATCATATGGTTGCCGTTATATTAATTTGTTTGTGTGGAACAACGAGAATGATACGATAATTGATTCATACATATACCATGCATATGTGTTGTTCTTTTTATCTACTATACCTTTAGATGTTCTTGATATGATAAGCAAAAGAAGTGTTGATGACAAATATATATACCATGCATATACGTTGTATTCTTTGCTTAGTACAATTTCAAGCTACCAAAACCCGAGGACGGCTTTTCTTGAAGAAGGGGAGGATGATGCGGATACACACATGCTTAGCACTTTTCAGACGAATACATTATTTAATTGGAAAGAAGTATTGAGCCGCATTAAATATTGTCAGGTGAATTTGTTTCTTAAGGAGTTTCTTTTAATTGATGATGAACTTGGAATACTACATCATGCTATTATTTTACGTATTCTTAGGTATGATTCATGTGAAGACTTGGGAGAGCAAAAGGGAGGAGCACAAGGACTAAAACTACAAGTTTTGGATAAGATTTTCAAACCAAATTCGGATCTCCCACGTGCTCAATCCAATTCAAACTTGGATTCAACTCAGAATTCAATTCGGATTCGGTTCGGGACAGCCTGACAGGCAGTTACTAAAAAGGCCATAACTTTTACAAACGGAGTCCGATTCAGGTGTTCTTGTACTCGTTGGAAAGATAATTTCAAGGGCTACGCAATGGATCTAGCCCCACCTTCAAATTCGTCACGGATTAAAATTGATGACCGAAATATTGTAACGGCTTAATTTTAGTTTTTTCCTTTTGTGTGAGTTTGTTTCCAAATACATGTAGGGATGAGTTGGAGTTGGTTTTGGACCTCTTGGACAGCCATGAGGTGGAGAGGGAACTATATATTGAGGGTTAGACCCCCATTGTAAGGACACCACGTTTGAGAATAATCAATCTACTAAAATATGTTCGAGTTTAGTATTGCTGCCTAAGTTCCATAGGGAATTAGGAGTGATTTTCTTCAATCAAGATCGTTCAGCCTTTCCGTTGGGAATTGGGTGCACGATAGATCTTCGCTTGGTGGTCGGCGAAATCAACACGAGTGTGTTTTGGCGGATTAAAGAGTGTTCGTCCCTTGCATTGGCATTGGAGGTTCATTACGATTCATCAAGACTCCCGTGAGTATCCATCCTACATCGAGAAGATCGGGTGACCCCGTATCAAGTAACTGTAACACCCCAGGACCCACAATGCCCTGGGATGCTACTAATGCTACTCTACAACTAACCAATTTATAAAAAATAAACTAAAACTAGCAACAATAATAAGCAAGATAGTATAAGCGGAAGCGTAAACAACTAAGGAAAAACAGAATAATAACAATTCAATAATCATAATCAACTATAACAAAATATCTATTGGAATGGTACACAAATTTAATATTACTAAAAAGAAACATTTGTCAATAAGATAGCTAAACAAAGACTAGATTTCTTTCAACTTTATTTCAGCATTAAGATTATAATACAAGTGCATCTGTGCGGTGCCGCTCTACCCTTCCCAATGCATGCTCAAAGTCCACCTGTAGGGAGGGGGAAGCAAGAGTGAGATAAAAATATCTGCAAGCAAACTGTTTAACAAGTTATTCAAACTACAAACAATTTAAACATCATCATTATAATTCCATACATCCACAATTACAATTTATGTTTATAAATATTAAACCACCGTAAACTTTCATGAATCATACCTCTTAAATTTTAGATTTAATTAGCATATGAATGCAATCATTTTATCCCGTATTAAATGCAAAAGAAACATTTATTCCTCTACTTTAAATCCTCAACCACCGCCACTACCAAAGGCAATAAAACATATGTATGTCTTACTTCAATATTATATTATTTCTCATATCCACAATTACTATAAACAATTAAAGCAAGAGAAAAGAGTTTCGTGTCACCATCACAATCACACGAGGGACGAACCACATTCCAAGATCACAACCACAACCTTCATTTCGTCAATAGCTCACAAGAGCCAATTCCACATTACAACTATGAAGTTGTACATTCCACAACATAACTTCACCACATTATATTGCATATGAATGCGAATGATCATTCCACAATGCAATGCGTATGAATGCATATGAATGCTATGCTTCACATTACTCTTGCCAGGGCAGGAAGTGCAATGCATCGTATTTCGGCAATATACGATGCTTCCATGACGAAGAGGTGCGTCGATTACGGCAATATACGACGTCAGACGGCACGGTCGCGGCTATGAGCGGCGACATCCACATACACAAAGGACATGATATGACATGAATGATTGAATGATATGAAAATTCAGTAATCACATTAATTCATCCGCAATGAGCATTATCACGCTCTCAACATACTCACATCCACCACATACTAACTTCATGATCAACATTATAACATTAAGCAAGAATTACACAATTAAAATATCATGCAATCATGGAAATTGTATCAAATTACGACAATAATGTAAACTGAAAGTAGTAAGAATAACAGGTTAAACGGTAGCAACCACCGCTACGTTTACTTGCCTCAATCCGACGAAGCGAAGTACAACAGAGATCAAGAGCGCTCAGGGACAAGACCACATGTCCATAAGACAACTCTCAGCACACAACCACAGTAAACAAGCACGACATAAATATATAAAACATCGCTAGAAACCCGAACCCGCACATTCTCTACTCCGCCCAACAAACCAACATAATACCCTCTGTAGCAGCGCTGCTTCACAATTTCGTATCTTTAAAAATATAGATCAAAATACAGCAAATGATACCTCTCTGGATTCATAACTTAAAAACCTACAATTTTCATGCAGAACACCTATTTTGATTTTAATCACAGCTAGGAGTAATTTAATGCCCAAAACAAAGGAAAAACTCTGCTCTGGCAGATTGGGCAGCCGCGTTCAAACGCGTGCCCACAACAGCACAGAGGTCTAAAAATTATCAAATTTATACACAACTTTCTCAACTACGGCCATGTCCAGAAAATTCATTTACTATTTTTAATCTCCGTATTATCGTCGGTCTGTACCAATCTGTCCGCCTGACGGACAGCGGTATTGCCGACTCCGTATCTCCCAGATCCCACGGTAGAAAAATCCTAAACAAATATAGGAGACGCATCTGGAAGTCCTCTACAACTTTATTTTTGGGAAGACCCGCAGGAAAATTCGTTTTCTAGATCAAAACCGTAATAAGCACTGCTATGAATCAATCTACAGACAGACAACATCTAATCTCTAATCGGGCAATTAATCTATTAACTACCTTCATAATCCGTGCTAAGAACCCTAATCAATCCATAAAACAGAGGATTTGGGATGGGGAAAATTACCTAGATGAAGAATTTCCCCAATTTTTCCTCCTCTTCTTCTGTCCTTCTTCTCCTTCTGCTTCTGCTTCTCCTTCTCCTTCCTCTCTTCCCTTTCTTTTCTTCCTTGGCACCATGGCGCAGCAAGGGGGACAAAGGGAGGCGCCCAAAGGGGGTTGGTGGCTGGTTTGGGGAAAAGGGAGAGGGGAACCCTAGGGTTAATAAAAGAGGGAGGAGGGGGGTGCGGCATGGTGGGGGTGGCGCCTCCCCCTTGGGCTTTGGCCCATGGGTGGTTGGTCCACTCCCCCGGCAGCCCAAAATTGAATTTTTAAAATATTTTTAATATATTTTATTCTATTTTTGTAGGACCGAACTGGCAACCAGAGGGGGGTGAATGGTGCCTTAAAAAACTTCCTCTAAAAATTCAACCAATATTTCTTCTCCAATAGCTACATAGCTAGGAAGTAAGAAAAGGCTCTCGAAACCGAGAGAAATCGAGAGAAGAGAACCGGTCGGAAAGACAATGTGTATTCATTCGACTTTCTGCTATGGTCAAACGCCAACTCGTGGTCGATAACTATCAGTTCTCTGGTCGAACACACGTGGTCGTAGACCAACAGGTGGTCGAACGACCAGAGGCAGTTTCAGAGCAGTCGAGATCCACCCGACAGGAGGAAACTGACAACGACCAACACATTAATTACTGTGTTGTCGAAAACTGAAAGCGGTGAAAGAGCGCATGACCACCAAGACTCAAAATCGGATATCTAGTGATTCTTGAGTCAATCAACCTGGAGACTTCAACCACAATAGCAGAACGATCTCAAGTCAAGAAATCACATAGTGGTCGAAGCCCGACTCGAGTCGACAAAAGATTCCAACCAGTGAATACGTGGTCGTAAGGCAATGACATGGTCGTACGATCAACGCGGTTGAAGACCAACTCGCACTCAGAACCGATCGCGGTCGCAAACACCTCATGAGACCGTGGGGGCACACGACTACGAGATCTATGACCATCAAGCAATCGAAAACCAGCGCAAAAGAAAGCAGATGGTCTAAATAGAACAAAGTCGAAATCAGAGCAGAGGAGGCCAGTGAAATGCACAACCGCAAGATCCGATTTCTGTATATCTTTCGATTCACGGATCTTTCGGATATGAGACTTTAAACACTGCAAGAACACATCCTCTGGCTGAGAAAATCCCAAGAAGTCATGACTTCTCTACCGAGTACGAAACAGAAGAGATGGTCGAACTCGAAACAGAGGAAGCAGCGAGGCGCTCAACCGCAAGAGCCAGACTTCAAATAACTTTCGACTAACTGATCGTCTGGCCAAGAAAACTTCGTAAAGAATATGGTTAGGGCCTCTGAAGGTTGCTCTAATCTCTAAATGAAAACTTATCAACCAAAAGAGAGTTTGACTATATTTCACTGAGAGTGCACAAAACCAAATCCGAGAGAGAACAAAACCGCTCGTGAATCTAGAGTAGCCAAAATGGCTCGAAATACAACCCACATATCACTGCGATTCAGAAAGCCAAGAGCACAGAGAAAACGACAAATGGAGAAACCACAGTCAAGTCATCCAAACAATAAATAGACAACACAACTCAATAGAGATAGAGAGATGGATGATTGATCATGAAGGTTTCCAAATCCACTCCCCTCGGGAGGACAAGCTCTACCCTAGAGCTACACACACAGACTCCCATGGGAGGGAGAGGCGGCTGCCTCCAAGGCCCAGCCGACCAACTCGAACATTCTCGTGCCTCCCCTCTCCCTTTTATAGCCTCACACCCGAGACTAACCCTAATGGATCCATCCATTAGTCCACACTGGGGATAACCCGTAAACCCCACCTAACACCGGGTTTTATCACTCACTTTGCCCGCTAACTCAAATGCTTTGCCTGCTATCCCAACAGACCCGCACTTTGCCCGTTAGCTCCAACTGAATCCACTTCTTTTCTCAGGTGCTTTACCAGAGGGACAGCTTCCTTTGCAGCTTTGGCATTTCTCCAAAATGCCCCTCCGCTGCCTCCCTGTCCACGCTTGCAACCACCTCGCAAGACTAGGTCTCCTTCGGCTTTCCCTGGTCGTTCTGGACCCCGACACCACCGTGTCTCGTCCCGACCATCCTAGCCTCGCCAGACCTATCTCCGACCGACTGCACCAGCTCCGGTTCCTCATCAGCCACCTTGAGCTCCAAGTCTTCTTTGGCTTCACCCAGTTGTTCTGGACCTCAACATCTCCCATGTGTAGTCCCGACCACTCCAAGCCTCACTAAGACTTGTCTCCAAGATCATGCAACCGACCGATCAGACCTCCGACTCCTCCAGAGTCTAGTCTCGGTCTATTCCGCCGCACACGACCGCACCCAACCTCCTGACCGTCTGGACCTCAGCTCCTCCCTGAGCCTAGTCCCGGTCCTCCTCGTTGTTGCCCGTCGTGCTCAGCTCTGCAGTTCAGCTCGGTTCCTCGTCTCCCGGCTGCAACCACCTCACCGACCTCGATCATCTTGGCGTCTCCGACCGCTCGGACCTCAACACCTCCACGTGCCTAGTCCCGGTCCTCCCACGCCTCACCATGAAATAGCTCAAGTCCTGCAGCCACGGACAAGCAAACCGTCACATAGCACCGCACCATTCAAACCGACAAACAGACTGCTTTCGGCTCAGAGCTCAAGACTTTTCCACGAAAATACACATTGACAAACCCTGTCATGAAGATGAACCAACAAGACCACAAGGTCCACAACATCACCAGAAACCCAACCGACCGATTCCCACCATAATCGGACACCATATGTGCCCACACGACCGGTTTTAATGAGCTCCATCGACCACGGTCAGACATCCGTTAACGTGGTCGAAACAGCGAGAGCCCAACGTGATCGAACGCCCGATCTCCCAACGTGGTCGAAGACCCACGCGCCACAACGTGGTCGAAACGCCAGCGTTCAGCGTGGTCGTAAACCCCGGCGCCGACTACCGATCATGACCAGCGCGTCGAAACTTCACAACGTGGTCGTAAATGACCACGAGGCCTCCGACCATGGCCAACGTAGCCGTAGACTCCACAACGTGGTCGTACGCTACCTCCTGGTTCCCGATACGCGCCAACGTGGCCGTATGCCGTCCGGCTGGCTCCCGACCACGATCAAATAGGTCGTACGACGCCCGGCTGACTTCCGACTACGCTCAATGAGGTCGAAACAGCTTCCGATCACAGTCAAATTTGCCGAGGATGCCGTAACATGGTCGTAGTGATCCCGAT
This sequence comes from Bonia amplexicaulis, assembly GCA_036346245.1. NCBI lineage: Eukaryota > Viridiplantae > Streptophyta > Magnoliopsida > Poales > Poaceae > Bonia > Bonia amplexicaulis. The sequence continues at coordinate 14,924,600 of CM070760.1, forward strand.
AGAGTTCCGACCACAGTCAAATCTACCGAGAGAGGCGCAGCGTGGTCGTAAACAACCCGAAGACTTCGACCACGCCCATAATGGTCGTGACGCATGTTTTCGGCTTCCGACCGGTTCCAAAGCGGTCGTGCACGGATTCGGTTGGCTTCCGACCACCGATGTGTGGTCGTAAACTTTCCCGGTGGCCTTCGAGCATGGCCAGAGTGGTCGTAAACGCCTTCCGACCTTGGACAACGTAGTCGTAAGCAGTCTGCTGACCATTCTTAAGACTTACGACTTTGCAGAGCCAACTCAAACCTCAAAAACCAAACTCAATCTTCCTAGATCAAGAGTCAATTACTCATCACAACCATGGGATGACCTGCACATGGTCTCACAATCTCCCCCTTGATGAGTATATTGACAAACACAGAAAAAGCATGAGGAAGAGTTAGTTTTGAGCGAAAGAAAGGATGGAGATGCAAAAGCCACACATGGTCTAGAAGAATGAAGAAGTGACTCAAGACCATGTTGACACGTAATGAAATGGAGCGAGCAGAGAAAGATCAAAATTTCTCTGAAACTCCAAATCACACGAAAGTCCAATCTTGCTCATGGTCCAAGAAGCGATGCTCACATGACCATTGTCATAGCAAGATGACCAAGCATTCTCCCCCTTAATGCCTTTTATCCTTCTCCCATCCCTTGATGCATTCTCCCATTTTAATGCCTTTTGCACCCTTAATGCCTTTTCTCTATCCTTCTCCCCCTTTTGGCAATAAAGTCATCAAGATGCAAGGAAGAAACATAGAGCATGAATGAAATGGGGTGACTACAATTAATTCATTTTAAGCAAAGGGAGCCATGAAATTATCGAAAGTGACTTCACAGAAACTTATATCAAGTCATAAAAGGTGACAATGCTATCTAAATCATAACAAACTATGTATTGCCAAGCTCAAGCCAAATAAGTTATGATCTTTAAATTAAATGGTTTGATTAGCATGTCGAGTCACTCAAGATTATAGTCTAGAAGAAGGTATCCAAACGTGAGTCAAGCCATGTCAATATTCTAAGTGGAACCACGAAGCTATAGTTGAGTCAATTTTAGAGTGCTCTAAGTTCAAAAATGAGACACTTTGTTCAAGCACTAGATATCACAAGCAATTCACTACTTGTAGTACTTTGGATACCACTTGTAGCTGAGCAAAATTAGCACATTTGGCACTTTTCATAAATTAATGGTTGGCTCCAACCATTTTTTCACAAAGATTTGTTTTCTTAGCCATGTGCTAGATCTCAAGCCTTATGCGATCACTCCAAGCAATAAGCTTAAAGAGGTGATCTTGGTCATCCAAAACTCCCCCTGAGTTCATGCCAAGTGCAATGGCAAGCCGTCTCATGAGAAAGAATTGGTGAGATCAGTTTTTTCGCACAAAAGAGATCTTTTTGCATTTACTTTAGTTAGTTCATGAACAAAGAGTTAAAACTTAACTCATGCATCACTAATGAACTAACTTAGCTCAATCTAAACCTCAAAAATAGATTCAAGACTCAACTTAGCCTATTCGACATGGCCTGAATCAAGAGAGGATCACTAAAGCCAGACTATTCACAAGATTGAACAAGACATGATTTGATTCAAGTTGTTTACATTTAATTAAGCTAGTATGGCAAGAGCTAAGCAACACATAGAAGGGCATGATAAATCAAGCTATCACAAGACATGGCAAGATATAAATCATGATATCATGTCACATAAAGATAATATTCAGGGCTCCAAAGATGCAGACAGCATTCATGTGAATGTTACGCACTATAGGACAAAAGAATGCACATGAGATGAACTCCCCCTGAAAAATAGCCCGATCGCATGAAAGGCTCCAACCCCCTAGAGAAGGCAAAAGAGAAGAACCGAAATTTGGCACAAAATCCGAAAGAGAAGGTTCTAGCTCAAAGTGGTGATTCCCAAACACATCCTATCCTCATGGTCTCTAGTCTATAACCTCATACCACGGGCAAAAGCACACTATGTCAATACAAAAGACTCTAGTGGCCAAGAAAAAGTTCAACCTAGGTAGAAGAGAATCCTAGAGAACCAAAGCCCAAACTAGGTAGTAAATAATCCTAGAGAACCATTTGGATGAGAGGTGTGAAAGAGACAACATCACCTAGAGTTGTTCCTGTCTAACCAATCGGACCCTTCCTACCACTAGAACAGATTATACTATGCAAAGCCAAGTGGAGGGAAGCAAAACACTGAAAGATCATAAGGGATCAAACCTTTGTAGCAGTTGCTCGGTTGTTTAAGCCGTAGTCGTAGCCGAATTCCACGTCCAGAACGTGGTCGTAGTCAAGTCAGGACGTTGTCGTAGTCGCGTCTTTCTCGTGTTCAAAGTCGAGTCCGAGTTCGCGGTTGTATCCGAGTCCAGACCGTGATGAAGTGATCGAAGACGCGTAATGGTCTGGACCATGGTCGTAGTCGTAAATGAGTCTGGTCATTGCGTCCTAGGCCGAAGTCGTAACACGAGTTCGGCCGAGGGTCCAGACCATGGTCGTGGTTCCTACGACGTGGTCGTAATGACCAGGGAGCGGTCCTAAACAGCTGTATCACTCTCCCCTCATTCATACAGCCTGCAGTTTAATCATAGGGGAACAACTGGTGTCCTAGTACTGGGGTAAATGATATACAACATGTAACCAGTACTGAGACAAATGATAACAACAGTAGCATCACTAGTATTAAAGACATAGAACACATGAGAACACGCACCGCCACAAGCTCAATCTAGCCCTCAACAAAGGCATCTAGAGCAGCAAGCCTAGAGCCACCAAATACTAGAAGGAGCTTGTGACCTAACCACAAATCTCATGATATCTAAGCATAAGCACAGACTAACACTACCAAGATGTCATACAGTTTATTTCATGCCATAACAGCAATAAGATCAAAGTATACAAGCATCACAATGAATCACAACCATACACATAGCGGTGGCGAGAACAGTCACAGAAGCATATGCTAGCATGGATAAAAGCATGTATACTAGAAAAGATACAAAGGCATGAATAAACGCACCATCATGACACAGAGAAACTATCTAAAATATACTCAAGCTCATACTGTCCATACATATGTATACATCATGTAGACATACAACATGGCAAATCAACATCATGAAAAGTATGCTAACATGTATAAATAATGATGAATGAACATAAGGAGCAAGATGTGAACCATGATAGATACTACAGAGCACAAGGTCATGATGATACTTGACTTCTAATGCACCCATTCTACTTAGCTCATGAAGTCAAGTCAAAGCTTAAGCATCTAACAAATATAACAAGGTACATGGATACTTAAGCAACATACACATAAAGGCATGACATGAAAGCATTGAGAGAAAAACATGCCAGTATGGTACAGGTGAGCACATGAACAAGCACAACATGCCAATATAGTCAAACATGAGTATAAGGGCATTAGGGTATAGAGTGGCTCACAAAGTAGGTGGAGACGCCAAACGTGAAGGTACATACCTCTTGGAGGCCATGAAGTGGAGAACCAACAAAAGTTCTAGTCACGTGATGAAGCAGAAGACTAAAACCTATTCGATCCCATGTTCTCCATCCAACGTCTGGACACCTACAAAAGACAAGAACAAAGTGCCCAAGTCTTGGATCCCAAGGGGTTAGTAAGCAAATGCTTGAGACCCCAGGACCTGACACACGGCCACTCAGCAGAAAAAGAGTGGTCGTTACGTACTACGACTACGGTCGAGAAGAAATGGCGTGGTCGTAGCGAGAGGCGTAGTCTTGAGCGACTACGGTAGAGATGTGATCGTTGGTCATTACAACCACGACTGGTAATTGCAGGTGTAGTCGTAAGTCAGTTACGGCAATCGAGCAGCGCGCTCAGACCCAGCAGTCGTGATCGTAGGGACTTCCAACCACGGTAACAAGCGGAAGTGTCCGCCAGCAGACATGGTCGTATGAAGCAACGACTATGTCGAGAAGCCGAAGCTGTGGTCGTAAGGCATTACGACTACAACGACGACACAGCAGAGGAACTCGGCTTTACTAAACCCAACTCTAGCAAGCTCAAGCTCCTCTACACATGTGCAGTGAGTCAAAGTTTTAATTTCTCATTTGCAGATTTTAACATTCAAGTAGAGAAATTAAATTTTTGCCGTCTACAGAGAAGGACTCACAATATACACAAGAGAAATGAGATTTCAACCTAGCAAGAACAATGTAGCAATATATAATCTAGGCATCTCACATTATCCCGAAGAGCAAGTATATTCATCTTGGACAAGGCCAAGGTCATAATGAAGTTTTACCTTGCTCATGATGAGTCGATGCTCGTCCTTATCATTATCATCCGTGTGTTCTCCAAGGCTTTCTCCCTTCTTGCATTTGATCAATCAAGGGTAAAGAATGTACCACAAAGCTCACACTTGTGGTTTCTTGCAAATTAAAATCAACCTCTAGCCGAAATCAAGCCTCTTGTCTCAAAGGACATCATTGGCAAAACCACCCCAGTAAGATTCAAAGAAAAGTTCACAAGATTCCCTACTAGTTGCCAAGCTCCAGATCGATTAAGATCAAATACAGAGCCAACCTTGCTCTGATACCAATTGTAGGACCGAACTGGCAACCAGAGGGGGGGTGAATGGTGCCTTAAAAAACTTCCTCTAAAAATTCAACCAATATTTCTTCTCCAATAGCTACATAGCTAGGAAGTAAGAAACTGAAGGCTCTCTGGAAACCGAGAGAAATCAGAGAAGAGAACTGGTCGGAAAGACAATGTGTATTCATTCGACTTTCTGCTATGGTCAAACGCCAACTCGTGGTCGATAACTATCAGTTCTCTGGTCGAACACACGTGGTCGTAGACCAACAGGTGGTCGAACGACCGAGGCGATTCAGAGCGATCGAGATCCACCCGACGGAGGAAGCGACAACCACCAACACATTAATTATCGTGTTGTCGAAAACGAAAGCGGTGAAAGAGCGCATGACCACCAAGACTCAAAATCGGATATCTAGTGATTCTTGAGTCAATCAACCTGGAGACTTCAACCACAATAGCAGAACGATCTCAAGTCAAGAAATCACATAGTGGTCGAAGCCCGACTCGAGTCGACAAAAGATTCCAACCAGTGAATACGTGGTCGTAAGGCAATGACATGGTCGTACGATCAACGCGGTTGAAGACCAACTCGCATTTGAACCGATCGCGGTCGCAAACACCTCATGAGACCGTGGGGCACACGACTACGAGATCTATGACCATCAAGCAATCGAAAACCAGCGCAAAAGAAAGCAGATGGTCTAAATAGAACAAAGTCGAAATCAGAGCAGAGGAGGCCAGTGAAATGCACAACCGCAAGATCCGATTTCTGTATATCTTTCGATTCACGGATCTTTCGGATATGAGACTTTAAACACTGCAAGAACACATCCTCTGGCTGAGAAAATCCCAAGAAGTCATGACTTCTCTACCGAGTACGAAACAGAAGAGATGGTCGAACTCGAAACAGAGGAAGCAGCGAGGCGCTCAACCGCAAGAGCCAGACTTCAAATAACTTTCGACTAACGATCGTCGGCCAAGAAAACTTCGTAAAGAATATGGTTAGGGCCTCTGAAGGTTGCTCTAATCTCTAAATGAAAACTTATCAACCAAAAGAGAGTTTGACTATATTTCACTGAGAGTGCACAAAACCAAATCCGAGAGAGAACAAAACCGCTCGTGAATCTAGAGTAGCCAAAATGGCTCGAAATACAACCCACATATCACTGCGATTCAGAAAGCCAAGAACACAGAGAAAACGACAAATGGAGAAACCACAGTCAAGTCATCCAAACAATAAATAGACAACACAACTCAATAGAGATAGAGAGATGGATGATTGATCATGAAGGTTTCCAAATCCACTCCCTCGGAGGACAAGCTCTACCCTAGAGCTACACACACGAACTCCCATGGGAGGGAGGCGGCGCCTCCAAGGCCCAATGACCAACTCGAACATTCTCGTCGTCCCCTTTCCCTTTTATAGCCTCACACCCGAGACTAACCCTAATGGATCCATCCATTAGTCCACACTGGGATAACCCAGTAAACCCCACCTAACACCGGTTTTATCACTCACTTTGCCCGCTAACTCAAATGCTTTGCCTGCTATCCCAACAGACCCGCACTTTGCCCGTTAGCTCCAACTGAATCCACTTCTTTTCTCAGGTGCTTTACCAGAGGGACAGCTTCCTTTGCAGCTTTGGCATTTCTCCAAAATGCCCTCCGCCGCCTCCCCGTCCACGCTTGCAACCACCTCGCAAGACTAGGTCTCCTTGGCTTTCCACAGTCGCTCGGACCCCGACACCACCGTGTCTCGTCCCGACCATCCTAGCCTCGCCAGACCTATCTCCGACCGACCGCACCAGCCCGTTCCTCATCACCACCTTGAGCTCCAAGTCTTCTTTGGCTTCACCCGGTTGTTACGGACCTCAACATCTCCCATGTGTAGTCCCGACCACCCAAGCCTCACTAAGACTTGTCTCCAAGATCATGCAACCGACCGATCAGACCTCCGACTCCTCCAGAGTCTAGTCTCGGTCTATTCCGCCGCACACGACCGCACCCAACCTCCCGACCGTCGGACCTCGGCTCCTCCCCGAGCCTAGTCCGGTCCTCCTCGTTGTTGCCCGTCGTGCTCGGCTCTGCAGTTCCAGCTCGGTTCCTCGTCTCCCGGCTCGCAACCACCTCACCAGCCTCGATCATCTTCGGCGTCTCCGACCGTCTGGACCTCAACACCTCCTGTGCCTAGTCCCGGTCCTCCCACGCCTCACCATGAAATAGCTCCGAAGTCCTGCAGCCACACAGACAAGCAAACCGTCACATAGCACCGCACCATTCAAACCGACGAAACAGACTCTGCTCAGCTCAACAGAGCTCAAGACTTTTCCACAGAAAATACACATTGACAAACCCTGTCATGAAGATGAACCAACAAGACCACAAGGTCCACAACATCACCAGAAACCCAACCGACCGATTCCCACCATAATCGGACACCATATGTGCCCACACGACCGGTTTTAATGAGCTCCATCGACCACGGTCAGACATCCGCTAACGTGGTCGAAACAGCGAGAGCCCAACGTGATCGAACGCCCGATCTCCCAACGTGGTCGAAGACCCACGCGCCACAACGTGGTCGAAACGCCAGGCGTTCAACGTGGTCGTAAACCCTGGCGCCGACTACCGATCATGACCAACGCGGTCGAAACTTCACAACGTGGTCGTAAATGACCCTGGAGGCCTCCGACCATGGCCAACGTAGCCGTAGACTCCACAACGTGGTCGTACGCTACCTCCTGGTTCCCGATACGCGCCAACGTGGCCGTATGCCGTCCGGCTGGCTCCCGACCACGATCAAATAGGTCGTACGACGCCCGGCTGACTTCCGACTACGCTCAATGAGGTCCAAACAGCTTCCGATCACAGTCAAATTTGCCGAGGATGCCGTAACATGGTCGTAGTGATCCCGATAGAGTTCGACCACGGTCAAATCTACCGAGAGGCGCGGCGTGGTCGTAAACAACCGAAGACTTCCGACCACGCCCATAATGGTCGTGACGACGTTTTCGCTTCCGACCGGTTCCAAAGCGGTCGTGCGGATTCGGTTGGCTTCCGACCAGCGGCGGTGTGGTCGTAAACTTTCCGGTGGCCTTCGAGCATGGCGGTGGTCGTGCGCGCCTTCCGACCTTGGACAACGTAGTCGTAAGCAGTCTGCTGACCATTCTTAAGACTTACGACTTTGCAGAGCCAACTCAAACCTCAAAAACCAAACTCAATCTTCCTAGATCAAGAGTCAATTACTCATCACAACCATGGGGTGACCTGCACATGGTCTCACAATTTTTAATGTTCTACAAATTTTATTTTTCCCTTCCTGCGATTTAACGAAAAACCGGCGATTCCGCGATTGATTTAAAATCTTACGCCGTAATGATGTTCAGGATATTACACATCCTCCAGTCACAGTTACTATGACCGATGCACCAGGACAGCTGCTCCATATGGACACAGTTGGACCAGCTCGAGTGCAGTCTGTAGGAGGGAAGTGGTATGTCCTTGTCGTGGTCGATGACTTCTCGAGGTATTCTTGGGTGTTTTTCTTAGTCTCGAAGGATGAGACATTTACACATTTTCGTGGTCTTTTCAGTAGGCTTTCTGTTGAGTTTCCAGGTGCCTTACGAGTGATCCACAGTGACAATGGTACGGAGTTTAAGAATTCCTACTTTGAGAGGTTTTGCGATGAGACAGGTGTAGAGCACCAGTTCTCATCTCCATACGTCCTTCAGCAGAATGGCGTAGTGGAGAGGAAGAACCGTACCTTGGTCGAGATGGCCAAGACGATGCTCGATGAATACTCTACACCGAGGAAGCTTTGGGCTGAGGCTATTGCGACCGCGTGCCATGTTTCGAACAGAGTTTTTCTCCGGGCACACTTGCATCGCACTTCCTATGCGTTGAGATACAGGCGAAAGCCCGTGTCTTTCATTTTCGTGTGTTTGGTTGCAAGTGCTTCATTATGAAGTCCGGGAACCTAGACAAGTTTGAGTCACGATCTTGTGATGGTATCTTTCTAGATTACTGTAATATCCCGAACGTCGTTACGGCGTAAGTTTTTAATCAATCAGCGAATCGCGGTTTTCGATGAATCGCGGAAGGAAAAATATAAATTGTAGAATATTGAAAAATGAATAAAATAAATTAAAACAATTAATTTGGATATTCTGGGCTGTTCGGAGGGGTGGGCCAGCCGATTTGGGCCAGTCAGCCTAAATGGGGGCCCGTACCCCCTCCCAAACCCTAGCACACCCTTTATAAACCCCTCCCTTGGCCCATCTCCCCCTTTTTCCACCCCTAGCCGCGCCCCACCCAGATTTCGCCCCCTCTCTCTTGGCTACACCTCCTCCCCCCTCCCCAAGGTGATTCCCCCATTGCTACTCTTGGAGAAGGAGAAGAAGGAGAAGGAGAAGAAGAAGGAAGGAGAAGGAGAAGGAGAAGGAGAAGAAGAAAAGATTGGGGAAAATCTTCATCTAGGTAATTTTTCCTCATCCTAAATCCTCTGTTTTATGGATTAATTAGGGTTCTTGGCATGGAATTTGATGGTAGATAATAGATCAATTTACCGATTAGAGTTTAGTCGCGGGCTGATTTTAGATCTAGAAATCCTCATCCTAAATCCTCTGTTGTCTCACGGTTTTGATCTAGAAAATGAATTTTCCTACGGGTCTTCCCAAAAGGAAAATTGTAGAGGATTTCCTGATGTATCTGCTGCATTTTTTTTCAAATTTTTCTACTGTGGGATCTGGGAGATACAGAGTCGGCATTACCGATGTCCGTCAGGCGGACAGATTGTTACAATCCGGCGGTAATCCGGATATTAAAAATAGTAAGCGAATTTTCCTGCGGTTCTTCCCAGAAGGAGAGTTGTAGGGGACTACCATATGCATCTCCTTTATTTATTTCAAATTTTTATACCGTGGGATCTGGGAGATACGGAGTCGGCAATACCGTCAGGCGGACAGATTGGTAGAGACTGATGGTAATACGGAGATTAAAAATAGTAAACGAATTTTCTGGACATGTCCGTAGTTGAGAAAGTTGTGGATAATTTAGAGATCTAGCTTCTGTAGAAATTTCAGAATTTTTAGACCTCTGTGTTGTTGTTGCCATGTGTTTGAATACTGCTGTCCAATCTGCCAGAACAGAGTTTTTCCTCTGTTTTGGGCAATAAATTACTCCTAGCTGTGGTTAAAATAAAAATAGGTGTTCTCCATGAAAATTGTATGTTTCTAAGTCATGAATCCAGAGAGGTATCATTTGCTGGATTGGATCATTATTTTTAAAGATACAAAAAAGTGAAGTAGCGCTACTGCAGAGAGTAATTTGCTGAATTGTTGAGCGGAGAGGAGATTGTGCGGGTTCGGGTTTCTAGCGATGTTTTATATATTTATGTCATGCTTGTATGCTATGGTTGTGTGCTGAGAGTTGTATTATGGACATGTGGTCTTGTCCCTGAGCGCTCTTGATCTCTGTTGTACTTCGCTTCGTCGGATTGAGGGAAGTAAACGTAGTGGTGGTTGCTACCGTTTAACTTGTTATTCCTACTACTTTTAGTTTACATTATTATCATAATTTGATACAATTTCCATGATTGCATGATACTTTAACTGTGGAGATGGAAGCAGCTATTTATTCATAGATATGTTGATAAATTGCTAATAGATATGTGAAATTCTTGCTTAATGTTATAATGGGTTCATGAATTTAGTATGTTGTAGATGTGATTTTGTTGAGAGCATGATAATGCTCCTTGCGGATGAATTAATGTGATTAATGAATTTTCATATCATTCATGTCATATCATGTCCTTTGTGTATGTGGATGTCGCCGCTTATAGCTGCGACCGTCTGCTGACAAAGGTCGTATATTGCCGTGTCTGACGCACCTCTTCGCCCGCTTGAAGCATCGTATATTGCTGAAATACGATGCATTGCACTTCCTGCCCTGGCAAGAGTGAAGTGGAGCATAGCATTCATATGCATTCATATGCATTGCAATGTGGAATGATCATTTGCATACATATGCAATATAATGTGGTGTAGTTATTTTGTGGAATGTACAACTTCATAATTGTAATGTGGAATTGGCTCATGTGCGCTATTTGTGGTATGAGGATTGTGGTTGTGGTTGTGGAACAGGATTCGTCCCTTGTGTATGGTAAGGATTGTGATGGTGGCAGACTCTTTTCTCTTGTATTAATGGTTGATAGTGATTGTGGATATGGGAAGTACTAAAGTATTTAAGTAAGACATACATATGTTTTATTGCCTTTGGTAGTGGTAGTGGATGAGGTTTTAAAGTAGTCAATCATGTTTTAATTGTTTATGCTTTACCGTCATTGGTAGTGAATTGTGGTTGGGAATATAAACGTTGTTAATTATGGAGGATTAAATGTTGATGATTGGTCTATTGTGGTTTGTGGAGGATTAAATGTTTCTTTTGCATTTAATACGGGATAAAATGATTGCATTCATATGCCAATTAAATCTGAAAATTTAAGAGGTATGATTCATGAAAGTTTATGGTGGTTTAATAATTATGAACATAAATTGTAATTGTAGATGTATGGAATTATAATGATGATGTTTAAATTGCTTGTAATTTGAATAACATGTTAAATTGTTTGCTTGCTGAGATTTTTATCTCACTCTTGTTTTCCCCTCCCTACAGGTGGTCTTTGAGCATGCATTGGGAAGGATAGAGTGGCACCACACTGATGCACTTGGATTATAATCTTAATGCGGGAATAAAGTTGAAAGCAATCTAGTTTTGTTTAGCTATCTTCTTGACAAATGTTTCTTCTTAGTAATATTAAATGTGTGTACCGTTCCTATGGATATTATGTCATAGTTGAATATGATTATCGAATTGTTATTATCCTGTTTTCGCTTAGTTGTTTACGCTTCCGCTTATATTATATTGTTTAGTATTTGTTGCTAGTTTAGTTTATTTTATAAATTGGCTAATTGTAGAGTAGTTTTAGTAGCATCCCAGGGCATTGTGGGTCCTGGGGTGTTACAAGATGGGAAGCGGCAACCATCTTGCCGTGCCGGCAAGGAACACAAACTAGATCTTTGACCATCTTGAGTTTCGGCAGACCGCGAATGAGATCGTGGCCGCTAACTCGGATCAAATGATCAAATCCAATATGACCAAGTCTCCTATGCCAGAAGGAAAGGTCACGGGACTCAGAAGCAACCAAACACCGGAGAGGATCACTAGAAGACTCAGAAAAATCAGCACGGAAGATCCACTTAAAACGAGAAATCCCGCAAACCAGACTACCCAAAGAATCAAGAATTTTACAGTTGTTTTTCTTAAAGCTCACTTCAAAGTCGTCATCGGTAAGCTGAGAAAAAGAAAGCAAATTATACTGCAGCTTACTAACCAAGGCAACATCTTTCAAAATGAAGTAATCATTAATGCGCATTGTACCTTTGGCGATGACGTGCCCAGACGAAGCGTCTCCGAAGGTGATCATCTCATCACCTGGAGCACGGGCAAGGGAAGAAAACCAACGAGAGTCTCCGGTCATGTGTCGTGAACACCCGGAGTCTATGAGCCAAACATTTCCCTTCCCTGCCCGGCGAACCTGAGTCAAACAGAGAGTAAAGTCTTAGTACTGGGGTAAATTGTAACATCCCAAATTTTGTGATTTTTACAAATGTAAATTTAAATTAATTACTTTAAAGAAGTTGGATCTTATTTGAATTTTTCTAGTTTTTAAAATCAGTTTCTAGAATTAAAAAGAGATCTTAGTTTGAAAATATATTACCAAAATAAGTTGAAAATATTTTATATAAGTCCAAATTATCCCCAAAAGCTTCTGTAAATTTTTCTAGAATTTTTAGAACAAATTTCATATTTTTCTGAGCTATATTCAATTTTCTAAGATTTTCTGGAAATCAAAAACTAAAAAGAAAATTTATTTTCCTCCTCCTCTCTCCGGCCACGTGACGGCCGGATCTCTGCCCACGCCGCCACCCCATCCCGCCTTCCCTCTTCCCCGCCCGCCACATGGATGGTCCCGATGTCCACGCCACCCCGCCCCTACCGATCACCGCCGCCCACTTCTCTCTCTCTCGCGCCATGGCCCCACCGGCGGATTCGTCTTCCCGCCTGCCTCCTCCTTCCTCGCGCGCCGCCAACCGCCCGGTCTTCCGGCCTTCCCGCCCCCACCGCCCACTTCCCCTCTCCCTCTCCTCCTCGCGCCGCGCACGCCAACCGCGCCCACTACCCTCTTCCTCTCCCCACTTTCCCCAAACGCCCGCAACCGCCACCGCCATCTCCCCACTCCGGCGAAGGATTGCCGCCGTTCCCTCCCGTGCCCCTATAAAATCCCCAAGCATCCCCATTCTCCCTCCACCTTTTCCCCACTCCTCTCCCTTTCCCACCGCTCCACCGCCTTGGCCAGGCGCCATTGAGCCGCCACCGCCTAGGAGTCCGTGAGCAATCACCGCCGCCTCGGGCAGCATCACGCCTCGCCGACCCCACCTTCACCATCCCCGCAGCCGTGCGAAGCTCCCCGACACCTTGGCCGACCCTCCTCGTCGCCGGAGCACCGCCGCACCGAGGGACCCGAAGCCACCGCCGCCTCTCGCCGTTGCCGACCACCCTCTGACCGCTCTCGGTAACCGCCTCACCCCTCCACGTGATCCCCTTGCTCCCCTCTCTCCGTTGGTGCCCTCACCACTCGCCGGCGAGCTCGCCGCCCCCGAACACCTCCCCGCCGGCCTGTCCACATCAGCACCACGTGTCTGCGTGCCGGCTGACTTGGCTGCCACTCGGGCGCCACGCAAGCGCCGGCTGCCACGTCCCCTCTCCCTGCCACCTCAGCCCCCTCCTGAGTCCATGGACCCGGTCCATAGACCCGGGGCCCACCGTCGATCGACCTACCCGGTGGCGACGTCATCTCGGCATCATAAATCCCTTTTTCCCGTAGAAAAATAATTCGGCCAAAAAAGAAATTCCCGATGACGTCATAATTCCGAATTTCCTTTAGAAAATAATTCCAAAATCCAGTTTATTCTTTTCTTTCATTTTAAACTTCCCGATGCCTGTACTTTTTCATCCTAGCTCCGATTGAGTCCATTCAAATTTCTAAATTCAAAAAAAATTCCAAACTATTCATTTCTGCCATCCTTTTAAAATTTTGAAATTTTTGTAATATTTTAAAATTCAAATTTCAAATTTCAAACACCTAGTTCACTTTCAAAATCTCAGTTTCATTTCAACTTTTCTATGGACTTCCAAAATTCAAAATCAAACTCTGTCAAATCCTCAGAAAGTTTATTTTATGTTTCTAAACTCGAATATTTTATTTCCAGTAAACCTCTTTTTCAATTAACCTTCCAGATACCCTCTCTTCCTCGTTTGAACTCCGAATCCATTGAAACTTTCTCCTAAATTCATATAAAATTATAAACTCCTTTCCAGTAGTTACATTATATTTTTGTAATGTTATTTGTATTTATTTGTTCGTTTGTTTTATCGTTTTGCGCGTAGAATCCAACGTTGTTGAAGAATTCGAAGACCCGCAGCAAGAAAGTCAAGATAGCGCACACGAAGGCAAGTCTCCTTTGAACATATTGAACCTATGTTTGTGAAATGTTTTCGATTATTTTAAATTTATTGCATGCGCTATGTTACATAAAATGATAAGTTATGTTGCAAGGATAATTGATAACCGTGTACCTTTGACACTCTAGGACTTCCTTTGTCTCAATAGTGAGATTATTATGAATTTGATAATTTTAGAATGGTAGTAAATGCTTAGACAAACTAGTCGATCAGTACAACCCTGGGGTGGAAAATAGAAAGGAATGATTTCATCTAGTAGCAATCAATATTGTTGTTGTGGTTAAGTTGGTGAAAACTATTTTAGATTGGGTGGATGGTAAGATTGGATGGGTGCTGTTTAGCATGAGAACTTGAAAAGTGAATGTTCCACCCAAGTCAATTAAGGACCGACGCTTGTGTTTGTCCAAACTGAGCACTACCGTACAACCACATGTCTATATGGGTATGACCTAGCTGATTAATTTACGATAGACTAGCTTAGGTACCACCAGTGGAAAGTGGGTGCCAGGGTGTACTAGTTATTCACAGTGAGGGACAGTGTTTACTGTACTCATACGGCGCAAGAGGAGGCTTCTGAATGTGGTGGATTTAACCCTTCAGCGGTGAAACCTCAGCGGGTGGTGACTAACTAGGCTAGAGTAAGGTAAAGGCTTTGTGATGAATTATCTGGGTCTCATGCCTAAGGAAGCATGTTGGCTATTACGATAACTTGTCTCTTGTGGGTAAAGTTGTACAACCTCTGCAGAGTGTTAAAACTATTCGAATAGCCGTGCCCACGGTCAAGGGCGGGCAAGGAATGCATTCACATGGTAGAACTTTAGTTTTGGTTTAAAGTAAAGTTTTGGAAGTCCGAGAGTGGATGAAACTCTCGGGGTTGTTCAAATAGTTGAAACTAGTGTGGGTGGTTGGAACCCGTAGATTTGTAATTTGGTGGTTGGAACCAGTTATCCAGAAATGGTGGTTATAACCTTCACTTTAAAATATTTAATAGTTTCAGTTAAGATAATTACTTTGTTAAAATATTGCCTTCAAATATGTTTAATGATATTGGAAATAAAAATATTGCTTTGTGCAAAAGAACCATATAACCTTCCTTATTGAGCCTTGCATCTAATGCATTTTCCCAAGACTTGCGGAGTAATTTATGACTCACATACTACACTTAAAAATCCGCTGTGTTTTGTTTATTTGCGGGGTCTTGAAACCTCAGTTGTAATGAAAAGACCTTTTGGTCGGTACTCCTTATTATTGTAATATTCGTTGTTGGCAATGTAATCATCACTGTTTAACTGTGTGCACTAGCTTTGATCTGGGACTAGTGCTGAAATACACACAGGGCTCGGATTTTGAAATCCGGGTCCCGACAGAGATGGTATCAGAGCCAACTTGACTGTAGGACGTGACCTAGTTTAGAATAGCAAAAACCATAAGGATCTAAATTTATTAAAAAATTTATATTTTTGAAACTTTTCTATACCTCTTTACCCTCACTCTATTTATATTCTCTTGTTCAAAAATTTCTTACTAATCTTTTCTATTATTTCAACTTGTAGATGGCCGGTTCTTCCTCCGTTGACTCGTGGGACTTCATTTCTCACGACGAGAATGAGGGTGCATTTGTTGAACTTCTTCGTCAACTCATACAGTATCTGAAGTATCGCCAACTGCCTATTTTCAGAGGGCGGAAAGTCAAAATTATGGACCGAGATTCTTGGTCGATGGAAGCATTCCTGTATGCACGGGAAAGGGAATTCAACTCCCACAGATACCCTATCGATCATCCTCGGTCTGACCGCTCTGACGCTCTCCAGGATGCAGCTCGTTTGGCTATAGCTGACTTGTGCCAGATTCACAAGGAGAGCCTGCTATAGTCACCTTACTGCTTCTTTTCATCCACTAGAGCGGGACAGAGTTATCCGCAACCCTTCGAGATCTCAGTGGATGATCCTCGACTATCGCACCAGGTGCAGCTTACTCAGGCGATGGCAGCCACCTACGCCAGTGCCTTGAGGAGATTGGACAACTTCGGATGCTTCTTACTTCTAGCTACTAGCACTCTAACACCCTCCGTGCTCAGCTCATCCAGAGCCAGGCAGCAGAGTAGCTGGGGCGACTCCGAGCCAGACAGCAGTCTCTCAAAGACTACACGCCATCTTCACCTGTACCAGTTGTCGTCCCCAACAACCAGGTGCCGACCCGACGCACAGGACCCCGCACCTTGCTCACAGCATGCAAGAGTGTGCGACGCCCTAGTCCACCACCCGACATAAACCTTGAAGATTCCAACAAAAGACGTAGTCTCTCTCGTTCCCGTTCCTGCTCTCGGTCGACTGCCTCCAGTCATAGCCATACCCACACCCGCGCATCTTGCAACCGTCCCTTGTGTGGTTGTCGGCAGCTCCACGTGGGTAAGCTCGAGGAAGACCCAGAAGAAGATCCAGAAGAAGACCCAGAGGAGGATCACGAGGCGCGCATCTTGAGGAGGACGAGTAGTTGTTGAGACAAGAGCACCCAATTTAATGTTTACTTCCTTAGAACGTTTTATTGCTATATTTTGGTGTACTAGATGGACTGTACCAAAGCACTTGTGCACTTGTGGTACAGCCATTTTTAAAAATTTAATTTGAATTCAAAGTTGAGTTTCTCCAATTTGATTGTTTGTGTTCTTCTTGTGTGTTGGTTTGGGATGTTGTTTAGTCTCCTCTGATCTCTTACCTAAACCGACTTCCCTCTTATCTTTTGCTAAATCCGGTTACCTCTTTAGATGGTGAACACAAGAAACAACGCCGACAACAGCCGTGGTACCAATGCCCAACCAGAAGCCAATGAACCAATTCCACCACCTCCTGTTCAGGCCCCTAACTTGGAACAGATGATGGCTATGCAACTTCAACTTCTGCAAGCTCTTGCTCAGAATCAAGTCCAACAAGCTCCACAGGCCCCAATGCCTGCACCGCAGTCCAAACTAGGAGAATTTATGAGAACTCGACCGCCAACCTTCAATGGTTCCGTAGATCCAATGGAAGCTGATGACTGGATTAAGGATGTGGAGAGGAAATTGACCTTGGCTCAGTGCAATGATCGTGAAAAAGTGTTGTACGCTGCCCATCAGCTAAAAGGGATTGCAGCTAATTGGTGGGATAATTATTGTGCAACTCATCAAAATGTGCAAGGTATCTCTTGGGCTGAATTTGATGAAGCTTTCCGCACTGCACATATTCCTACAGGGATAATGGATATGAAGAAAATGGAATTTCACAAGCTGCAGCAAGGAAACCTTAGCGTGACTGAATACCTGAATAAGTTCACACAATTGGCTAGGTATGCACCAGAAGATGTTGCAACAGATACAGCAAAGATTTGGCGATTTATGCAAGGACTGGACCCCAACCTCAAAGTGTAGTTGGTGTCCAATGATTACCCAACATTTCAGCATATGGTAAACAAGGCTATTATACAAGAAGATGCTCAACGCCAGTTATATGAGATTCGGAAGAGGAAATTCCAAGCCCAACAGGGTGCAAGCAGTTCTCGTCATCGTCCTAATCAATCTCATTTCAGTAGGCCTCCAGCGCCAAGTGTGCAAAGGACACCATTCAGTGGACCTCGCCCAATTCCACAAGCTCCACGAGCTAATAATGGGGGCCAACCTCAGAAGAACAAGACTTCAACGGCAGGAGTACAATGTTTCAATTGCAAGAACATGGGACATTATGCCAATAATTGTCCTCAAAAACGCCCAGCAGTGACCCATGTTCGTTTTAACTTGGGGACTACACAAACACGAGCCCCACCTGCAGGACAAGGCCGTGGGACACCCCAAGTACCAAGGACTCCGCAAGGGATGAATAGATGACATGTTAACCATGTTACTGCGGAAGCAGCCCAGGATGCACCAGACGTAGTTCTGGGTAAGTTTCTTGTCAACTCGATTCGCATCGGTATTATTCGATTCTGGAGCTTCGCATTCTTTTATTTCCAAAGGATTTGTTGAAAGATATAAGTGGGATGCACTTTTGTTAAAGAACCATATGTTAGTCCAATCACCGGGAAAAGAAATGAGGACTAATACAGTTTACCCTAAAGCAACTGTAGATATAAATGGAGTCAAATTCCTAGCGAATCTTATTATAATAGATTCCAATAGCCTAGATGTAATACTTGGTATGGACTGGTTAACCAAGTATAAAGGACAGATAGATTGTGCCAATCGTGCCATTACTCTTACCAACTCTGAAGGAATCCAAGTAGAGTGTGTTTAGCATGTCCTCGAGGAATGGATATGGGCTAAACAGCTTGAAAGGAATAACTCTGGAAAAGGTACCTATAGTAAGTGAGTATCCAGATGTGTTCCCAGAAGATCTGCTAGGAATGCCACCAGATAGAGAAGTTGAATTTGTCATTAATCTAGTACCTGGAACAGCTCCAATTTCCAAGGGACCCTACCGCATGTCTGCAAATGACCTAGCGGAAGTTAAGAAGCAGATTCAGGAACTGCAAGAGAAAGGTTATGTTAGACCAAGTTCTTCACCTTAGGGAGCACCAGTACTTCTAGTAAAGAAGAAGGACGGCCGTCTTCGTATGTGTGTGGACTACAGATCTTTGAATGATGTGACAATTAAGAACAAGTATCCTTTGCCTAGGATAGATGATTTATTTGATTAATTAAAAGGATCATGTGTCATTTCGAAGATTGATCTTCGGTCCGGTTATCATCAAATGAAGATTAGACCGGAAGATATACCAAAGACAGCATTTGCCACGCGTTATGGATTATAGTTGGGTATTAATTTGGTAATGCATGTGAGTAAAAACAATACACATTCATGATCTAAATTTAAATGATCTCCTTATTTTAATTCCTGATAGAGCTTCACAAAAATAGTACTTTTACTGATGGTATCAGACCGTATATATATGGTTCATATTGGAATTTTTGTACAAATAATCTATTTTTTAATCAAAATTACAGAAAAATACCCACGGAATTTTTTTTTACAAAAATAGGCTCCAGTCGCCCAAGGGGGCGACTGGAGCCTTTCGCCCAACCTAGCGGCGACATATGGCGAATCTGCCAATCGTTGGACGATTATTGCAGTCGCCCCACTGTTGGGCGACTTGACTCCAATCGCCCAACCGTGTGGCGACTAGGGGTGGGTTAAAAGCGTGGTGTGCTCGGCCGCTGCCAAGGCACTGCTTTCATTCCGATCGACCGACCGAGCACAAGAGAAGAAGAGAAGAGAAAGGAGAGAAGAGGAGAGGAAGAAGGAGAAGAAGAGGAGAAGAGGAAAATATGAAATTAAGGAATAGTAAACAAAAAGTCAGAAGTTGAAGCCGAGCAGGGTCTTATTTAACTAATCTACCATGCAATAGTTGTGATTCCTGCTGCTAGTTCACAAACTTGATCCCTGGAGCTTGTGAAAGGCCAAACTCTTGAGCTTGCCCAACATTCTAACTCATTTGTACTTAAACTCTTAGCTTTTTAATATCATCTTTTTTTACTTTTTATTTTTGAGATTTTTTTATTTTTTTATTTCTTTGCATTGCGATGATATAATCTTTTTATTTTTACAAATAAGCACCTCTAAATTTTGCAAATGGGTGTTTCTTTTGTGTACCGTACGACGTTTTGGACTCCGGTGACGCACACCTGATCTTCGTTTTAATAGGTGGGCTCGAGATCCACACGAATATCGGAGCAGATTTGATTCCCGTCAACTTGCAAAGCAGCAGCGCTTTGTTGGCTGCAGTGTTCTGTAAACAAATCACAAATTATATATAAAATTTTGCAATCTTCAGTCTTACTAACTCCCAAGTCTTACGGTAGATAAAATTTACCTTCGGTGAGTTACTTCCGATAGATACTCTTTGCCCTTTGCTTGTATTCCCTCCGAAAAAACCACACATATGAAGCGACAAAGGAAACAAGTTGGACAGAAAAGAATGAGTATCTGAAATTGCCACATATTTGGTTCTTCTGATTGAACAATCCTAAAGAAAAGGGTCACAGGTACGGGGTAACTTTATTTTGTAGAATGTAGATTGACAATTCCTAGTGGACAATAGCTTCAGTTACATAATGGATTCCTAAATCCTAATGCACATGATCAGCACGTTGCCTCCTGTGGTTGTAGTTGTAGAGAGGGAGCTCAAAGAGGAAAGCCAGCTTCATCCACCCAGGCAGGATTCCATACACAGTAGGCGCCAACGGGACAATAGGGCTGCACACAATCAATAATAAGCTATATATATATATATATATATATATATATATATATATATATATATATATAGCAGGTAGCTATTTAGTCACTCTCTGAAGCTAAAGCAATGGCTGCACACAATCAATCAACAATAAGCAACAGTATATCAAGGTAAGAACATGTATTTATGCGGATCCATTCTGCAGCCGTTTAATCACTGCAGTAACTGTGCGTTTGGGTAGCTGTGTCGCGGATCAATGGCTGAGATTGAGTGTAGACTGTAATTACAACGCACAGTTTTTTTTTTCCTGAAAGATTCCTAGTCCAAGCTCAATCTTAGCCACCCGATTTCCCGACCCAATGGCTGCTCAAGCAGCCCTGCATACTGCTCCAATTGTTGAACAAGATGAAGCCTTGCGCATAGTAATACACACCTGGTGGTTTTCTTGTAGAGACGATATTCCTCCGTGCCACTGAACCGCTTGTCAGCAGATTTCTTCAAGGATAAACGAAGAAAATCGTTGATCAAGAAGTATTACCGTGTTAGGGAGTCAGCAAAAATGGATAAAATTTTCAACAATGGATTCTAACCTCCAGAAGCGGGATGCCACTAACAAAGAGAAGCAACCAGGGCAAGAAGATAGGCCCAGAAATTACAAGCCACTCAGCTCCTGAGAGAACTGGAGTTGACGCCACAAATATTCCCCACCAGAGCAACATCTACATATCATACCACACACAGATGGTGACAGCAAACTAGTAGTAGGACTTGACAACTTCACTAAAAAGTAGAACGAAATGACATCCTCTTGATGAAATAACATCCTCTTAAAAAGTAGAACGAAATAACTTCCACTAACAAATTATGCCATGTCTACATTGTTAGTCTGTCAGAGATGAAACCAGCGTGGTTCTGTGAAGTAACTCTGATTATGTTAGAGGGCAGAGGCTAAGAGATCACACTAGTTTCAGTTCAAAAATTAATTGTTTCAGTTCAAAAATTAATTGTTTATAAAGCTACATTCATGTCATTTATAATAGTAGATAGAAATACATTCTTGCAATCAGTATTCTTGACGCATTCTATATTAGGTTGTTGGCGATATAAATTGGTAAGAGCTGCCTTTAAATGCACAAACATGACTGTCTAAAACAGTACAGAGGCTTTCCACTCACAAAGTCGAGTTAACTAACCTCCCCGAATTAATTTGGGTGGCGAGAATACCTCCAAAGACCCACATTACACCACTTTTCCCTGTTACCTGGAGAACTCTTGTACAAAAGCTTCTGCTGATCAGCAGCTGCTTCAATACAAAACCCAAGAACCACATAGCCCAACCAATGATGTCTTGGGCTTTAATTGAGGGATTTATGTCACTTGCATTCACAATTGTAACTGGTAAGCTGACGGTCCAAACCCAGGCAGCCTGGGTCAATTCAGGAATGGAAAGCTCAGTCAAATTTTGTTGAGGAAAATACATGGTGGACTCTTCCTCTTTCTTATAAAACACATCTTGACTGATACCTGAAAGAGCCAGAACACCGCTAGTTTGGACAAACTGTTGCGGATCTTATCAAACCGGCGGTCCTCTCCCCATTGCAATATCCTATGGATGTAAGTACATAATACAATAATTAGGGGCTCACATGGGCAGATTGATAATATGATTCTATCGAGCTAAGGATCATATCTTCCAATTAATGGATTCCGACTGCAGTACCCTACTCTATGAAGATGAAAAATGAGACTGGGACTAATTGAAACATGTAGAAATAATTGCACAAAATGCATTGGCATGACCAAGCTAATTCTGATTATTAGGTGCTTAATAGCAATGTCCTACTGTTGTTGTTAGTTCAAGTGCTGAAAACAATAAGCTATTAACCACCGTAGCCTGACCAACTATATGCAACAAGATCTCAACATCAATTGACTATTGATCATACATATAGAATTTCATGTCTACAGAATCATTCTTATCTTTTAAGAACATACCTCATTAGTAAAAATAGTCCTAAGCGAAGGCCCCAAACAATAACAAGTGCTGTGAGCACAACCTGACAATTGAATCAATGTTGGGAAGTGCATGGAAGTTAAGAAGAACAATTGCAATGTATTGCTCCAAAAATGTTAGTAGTTGAATGAATGAATTACGCAGCTGATGAATCAGAGGAAAACGAATACATGTTGTTAGATTCCTTCAAGAAAACATGTATAGGATTGTCAGCTTTGGTAGGAAATCACAACAGCATCATCAACAAGTTCATCTTTTTCATTGTGTAAAGGAATTTCATTCTTATGCATTTTCCGAGGCAGTTCACCTGGATATTAATGCTGCAATATACAACATTTTTACGCTGAAGCTAAACATGAGCAAATCCATGCCAAATGCCCCAAATCTGAAACAACGCAGATACTGTTTGTTTACAAATGAAAGCTTCCGATTTCCAATAATAGAAACCACAGTCTGACATGGTTGTCACGGCGGTCGGCGACCACGGCGAGCGAGGCGCTGGGCGTCTAGGCGGCGATAGGCGAGGCGAGCGGCGCCTAGGCGAGGGCCCGGCGTCTCGCTAAATACTCTTCCGCCTCGCGTCTCGCGTCTCTCTCGCGTCTTCCTCTCTCGCGACTCTCGCGTCCGCGCCTCTCTCTCGCGACTCTCGCGTCCGCCTCTCTCGCGACTCTCTCTCGCGTCGCCCGTCTCCCGACTCGATCTCCCCAACTCCGTCTCCCTCGGCGCGATCTCCTCCCCAACGCCTCCTCCCCAGCGCCACCTCCTCCCCCTCCCCGGCGCCTCCCTCCCGCCGCCTCCCCTGCCGCCGCCTCCCCGTCGCCTCCCCTCCTCTCGGGGGGGAGCACGGAGAGAGGCAAGGGAGGGAGGAAGGCGGCGGCGGGAGGGCGGCACGGTGGAGGGAGGCGGCGGCGAGAGAGGAGAGGGGCGACGGCGTCTGGTGGCGGTGAAGCTAGGGTTCGAGCAAGGCGGGCGATCCTCCCGGCGCCAGACAACTTGGCGTCGCCTAGCGACGCCGTGACAACCATGGTCTCTGAGTTCGAAATGAAAAGAAAAGGAAAGATGAGCGAGGCGGCAGCAACCACCGCCGTCAAAGCAGTTTGACCAAAGCAAACAACTTCCTCAAGACTTGCTAGTTAGTTACAACCCAAAAAGATAAGCTATCCTTCTCCACCGAACAGAGACCACAACGAAAGAATGGCTCAAATCAAACAACTATAAAGGTTAACTTTCAGTTGGGCAACCTTTTACATATACTCAAGAAACGAATTGTTGTAACTGAGCATCTTAATCGAGGAACAGAGCTCCAGGTCGAACATGTGCAGCAAAGAAAACAAGTCAGTGATTGGCGCATACCGACGGAGTGGCATGCTCCCTTGAGATCTGATGTTAGGATGGCAAGTATAACAAAGTTTGTACTACACGAAGAAAGAGGGAAATAAATAGCCAACAAGTCAGAGATGAAATTAAGGATGGGAGGATGGGAGGAAGAAGTAATCGAACAAATGGGATACCGGCGAAATCGGTGAGCTTGTCGAGCCTTGAGCGGTGATGAGGAAGAAGACCATCTGGTACCCAACCTAGCAGCGATTGGAGATTGAGATTCCTCCTCTCCTCGATGGGGAAGAAACAAAAAGTACTAGGAGCCAGGATGACTTACAGTGACGATTGCTGTGAGGGCCAAGAAACCCCACGCTGCCATTGGAGCCGCTCCTCCTCCTCCTCGTCTGACGACTCCAGCGCTGCTCCACCTCCGTCCATTCGTCACTGTTAGACAAAGTCTTTGGTTCTTTGGGCTTTTGGCCTTGGGCCTTTTGGTGTGCTTAGTATAGGCAAGGATCTCTCAGGTTGGCCCATACTTCTATTAACCTAACCCTAGACATCCTTGCCTATATATACTTGTATCCCCTGTGCCTTGTGATGTATCCTACTTAATATATTTGCAGTTTGCTCACATGGAATCAGAGGGTCGATCCCGACCACTCATTTCCGCCCCCGGTCAATCCCGACCGTTCATCCTGCCCTAACCCTAGATATTTCCCCCGTTCTCGATGGCAGCCGGCCGCCGCCAACCTCATCCTCTCCTCCCGATGCCGACCCCCTACCGGGCGACGCCGCCGCCAGGGCCGCTGACGACGCTCGCACCGCCGTGCTGCCTCCCGATCCACGCCTCGCTGCCGCTCCCAAGGTCCACGCCGCCGCTCTCGCGCGGGCCGAAGCTGCTGAGCGTGAGGCCGCCATCGCCTCCCAAGAACGCGCGGCTGCTGCTGACCGGGAGCGCGCTACTCTAGCGCGCGCAACCCGTGAGCGCGCCGCCGCCTCTGGAGAAGACGACTCCGACGCCGAGTCCGTCCATGAAGCCCTCCTCTCCTCCACGACGCTCTTCTTCTCCATGAAGCCGCCGCCCTCGTCAACCTCCATGCTCAAGCCGTCGGTGTCCAGAACATCCGGCTGCTGGTCCCTCTCGTCCTCGACCTCACCTCCGGTCACTACACACGGTGGCGCGAGCTCTTCCTCCTCGCCCTTGGGAAATACTCCCTCGAGGACCATGTCCTCAGCGACGCCCCCAACCTGACCCTGCCCGACTGGATCCGCATGGACTGCGTCATCAAAGCATGGATCCTCGGCACCCTCTCCACCGACCTCGTCGAGACCGTGCTGGAGCGCCGCGCCACCGCCCGCGTCACATGGCTCGCCATCGAGACTCAGTTCCTCGGCAACCGGGAGTCACGCGTTCTCTACCTCGACGCCGAGTTCCGCACGTTCATCCAAGGCGACCTCTCCATTGCCGACTACTGCCGTCGATTCAAGAGCATGGCCGACGCACTCACCGATCTCGGGAAGTCGTCGCCGACCGGACCCTTGTCCTCCACGTCATTCGCGGCCTCAACGAGAGGTTCACCGCCATCGGCCTTCACCTCCAACGGAGCAGGCCCTTCCCCTCCTTCCTCGAGGCCCGCGCTGACTTTCTTCTGGAAGAGCTTCACATGACCAACCGGAAGACGTCTTCGGCCACCGCTCTCCTCTCCTCCGGCGTCCACCCCACCACGAGTCCCGCGAACCGCTCCTCTGCTCCCAGCGGCTACGGCGGAAACACTGGAGGCCGGGGGGGCGGCTCCTCCCAGTACCGTGGTCGGCGCGGCAAACGCGGCAGCCGCACGGGAGGCGCTGGCGGCTTCGGCAACCCAGGCGCACCCAAACCCGGTGGCTGGCCCAGCTTCTACAACCCCTGGACAGGTACTATCCAGATGTGGCCTGGTTCTCGTCCTCCTCTCGCTCCTCTCCCGCAGGGACGCAGCTCCGGGCAGGCTGCGCCTCACGGTCCGCCTCCACCTCACCACCACGCCTGCTCACGGACAAGACACTGGGCTCATCCTGCCTCTCCTCAGCCTCCGTCGCCACCTCCTGCTCCGCCAGCCACACATCACCCGTGGGCCTCTCCCAGTCAAGCCACCGGTCTCTACGGCGACTCTCTTGCCGGCCATGGACCTGGGAACTACACCCCCTGGGGCCAGCACAGTCTTGCCGGCGCCCTCTCCACCATGACGCTCACACCGCCCCCTTACCCCGAGTGGTACTTCGACTCCGGGGCTACCTCCCACATGGCGTTCGACCCGGGTATTCTCTCTCACCCCTCCACCCTTCCACTCTCCACTCCTTCTTCCATTATTGTCGGCAATGGATCCTTACTTCCCGTGACCTCCACCGGCTCCACCAACCTTCACAGCTCCCTCCGCCTCAATAATGTCCTTGTTTCCCCCCTCTCATTAAAAATCTCATCTCTGTTCGTCAATTTACGTATGACAATAACTGTTCCATTGAATTTGATTCGACTGGCTGTTCTGTGAAGGATCTTCGGTCTCGGAACATGATCATCAGGTGCAATAGCTCCGGACCGCTCTATCCTCTACATCTTCCCGCCGCCACGTCCCTCCTCACCGTCTCCTCCACTTCACTTTGGCATCGCCGTCTTGGTCATCCCGGTCATGAAGTTTTGTCTAAGTTAGCAAGGTCTTCTGTTTTTCCTTCATGTAATAACACTTCGGGCCCATCCATTTGTCACACATGTCAACTGGGTCGTCATGTTCGCCTTCCATTTCATGTATCCACATCCCGTGCTTCAAAAAATTTTGATCTTATACACTGTGACCTTTGGACATCACCTGTTGATAGTGTTTCTGGCTACAAATATTATTTGATCATTCTGGACGATCACTCACACCATCTGTGGACTTTCCCTCTTCGGTTCAAATCCGACACCTTTCCGACACTTGCTAACTTCTTCTCGTTTGTCTCCACTCAGTTCGGCGTCACCATTAAGGCAGTCCAGTGCGACAATGGCCGCGAGTTTGACAACTCCAGCACCCGCACGTTCTTCCTCACCCATGGTGTCCATCTCCGCATGTCCTGCCCCTACACCTCCCAACAGAATGGTAAAGCTGAGCGTATCATCCGTTCCATCAACAATGTCATTCGCTCACTTTTGTTTCAGGCATCTATGCCACCATCCTATTGGGCTGAGGCATTGAACACTACCACCTATCTCCTCAACATCCTTCCCACCAAGACACTAAGCTTCTCCACACCCCACCATGCCCTCGTTGGCTCTTCCCCCTCATATGATCATCTTCGCGTTTTTGGATGCACCTGCTACCCCAATCTTGCCTCCACCGCCCCCACAAACTCGCCCCCTGCTCCGCCCTATGTACCTTCCTTGGCTACTCCTCTCACCACAAGGGCTACCACTGCCTCGACATGGCCTCCAATCGGGTCTATGTTTCCCGTCATGTCACCTTTGACGAAACTTCCTTTCCCTTCGCCGCCCTTCCCTCCACCCCGACCACGACAGACTTCCAGTTTCTGGATGACCACACTAACATTGTGACGACTCCCATTGGATCGTCACCCATCTCTTTGCCTGCAGGTTCTCCCACAGCGACTCCTCCCGCACGCACGGCCCCAGCCGACATCACCGCGCCCATCACATCACCATGCGCGGCTCTTGACAACCTTCCACCGCCATCCCTCGCTGGACGTACAATTCGCCATGTTTACACACGGCGTGCGAAGGTGGACCTTCCACTCTCCACCTCAGTATCTTCCCCGGCGACGGAGGTCGACGCGTTGCACCAGGCGTCCTCTACTTCCCCCGCATTGCCACATGCGGCCCCGCCGGATGCGCCATTCGCCATGTCTATACAAGACGTGCGAAGGTGGGCCTCCCACCCTCTGCACCGGTACATTCTCCGGTGCCCCTTCCCCCGGGCGCAGTTCCAGCGTCTCCCGTGCTCAACAAACACCCGATGACAATGCGCGGCAAGTCTGGATTTTGACTACCTGCTCTCTACCACGTCGAACCATTGTCACCTGTACCTCGGACATACCGCACCGCCCTTGCCGACCCCAATTGGCGGACTACTATGGAGGAAGAGTATGCAGCTCTCTTACAAAACCATACCTGGATCTAGTTCCTCGACCGAACAAAGCCATTGTCGTCACTGAAAAATGGATTTTCAAGCACAAACTCAAGGCAGACGGGTCTCTCGAACGCTACAAAGCCCGCTGGGTACTCCGTGGCTTTACCCAGCGCCCAGGAGTGGACTTTGCCGACACCTTCAGTCCCGTTGTGAAACCAGCAACCGTGCGGACAGTGCTGGCCCTTGCCCTCTCCAGAAAATGGCCAATCCATCAACTGGATGTGAAGAACGCTTTTCTTCATGGGACTCTATCTGAGACAGTCTATTGTTCACAACCGTCAGGGTTCGAGGACTCCACTCATCCAGGGTTTGTCTGCCGTCTGAACAAATCACTATATGGTCTTAAGCAGGCTCCTCGTGCTTGGTACAGCCGGTTCGCCTCATATCTGCTATCTCTTGGGTTCATTGATGCCAAGACGGACACATCCTTGTTTGTCTACCACTGCGGCACTGAGATCGTCTATTTTCTCCTCTATGTTGATGACATAGTTATCACCGCCTCCTCTACCGCACTCCTTCGCAGCATTATCACAGCATTGCAGCAGGAGTTCTCCATGAAGGATCTCGGTGAACTTCATCACTTCCTGGGGATGCATGTACAGAAGTGTCACGATGGTCTTCTACTCTCCCAACGTCAGTACATGATAGATATCCTGGAGCGCGCAGGCATGGCCGATTGCAAACCATGCACCACCCCTGTTGACACCAACCCAAAGGTATCAGCCTCAGCCGGTGACCCTGTCAGTAACCCCAGCGATTTCCGCAGTTTAGCCGGGGCCTTGCAATATCTCACATTCACCAGGCCGGATATCTCTTATGCAGTTCAGCAGGTGTGCCTCTAATGGATCGCGCGAAGCCTACGCAAGCAGAAAACAAAATTTTTCTACCGCGCACACAAGGACATCATGCTTAAGGAGGGATCATGGATCGTTACCTCTAGACGCCAGCAGCAATGAAGAAGAGTTGGAGAAGCCGATCCAACCACGCGCGTCGAGGTAGTAGTGGAAGTAGTCGATCGTCCCGAACCGATCGTCTCCTCCACGCGATCAACCGCACCACGAGCAGATCCAATCTGTAGGTTGTTGATGCCGATCAACGCCGCAACCAGCAGCGTCTCCACCGGTATCCACACGTCCGGGGCTGGAACGCCGATCGCGAGTGTACCAGCACTCGCGAGCGGCTAGGGCTTGGCTCTGGAGGTGGCGGCCAGGGTTTAGCTCGGGATTATCAGATGCGTTCCCTCAGCCCCTCGCCTCCATATATATAGACCTCCTCACTTGGGCCTCGTGGACCGAGGCCCAATAGGAGTCTATCCGGATCTCTATCCGAATTGAGCCCATATCCGAATCACATTCGAATTAGTGTTCCAACCCGTTAAGTGTGCGACCAGCAGGTTCACGATACTTGGTCGCGACCCGAAACACCTTTCCGTCACCGTGTTAATAGCGGCCTCTAGTAAGACATATTAACCCCAAAGTATACGTAAAGATCATATCGGCTGAACCTGTAATGTTCTCATGTACTAATCCCTTTGCCTCACGATATAGATTAAGCTCAAGGCGAGACCTGTGTCATCCTCTTAATAGCTCAATCACTCTCTCGATTCCGTGATGGATTATAAACTCGTGATTGACTCCTCAATCACCTTGGCATGGCCATGCTCTTTCATAATCCATTACATCGAGGGGCCGAGATATCTCTCCCATAAGGAGGGCAAATTCTATCTTGATCATTCACATCCCACTACATGTTTCATGGCAAACCCAAAGACTACTTTTATGACTACCCAGTTACGGAGTAGTGTTTAGTAATCCCAAAATAAGCTACTACACATGCTGGAAACCATGATGATCTCAAGTCTAAGGATTCCATATATACACTACTTGAGACCAACTGATGACACATAGAATCTCTGCAGTGTCTCATGGCGGGTCTATCCAACATATGTTCACTAACACATGTCCATATTATTGATTTGGTATCTCCATACCATGATCCATGAGACATGATCTTCAATCAATACATATCTCGATCTTTGAATCATATTTGTTCCTCATATGAAATATAATCGGGATCATTTAGAAATAGCAACATTTTGGCATTAAGAGTCTCATGAATAAGTCACATACTCATTGATCAATAATGATAATGTCTATTTCAAGGAACAAAGCAATGTATCATAAACATAGTATGTGATATATTCAACATCTCCATGTTGCCTCTAGGGCATATCACCAGATCTCCCACTTGCACTAGAGTCAACCATGTAGGTATCTAATACCCATTGCCCTAGTGTGAGCCTCATGCTTTGGTGGGAAGCGGCTTTGTCAACGGATCGCAATGTTCAAATCCGTGTGTACTTTGCATATCTTAACATCGCCTCTCCACAATCTCGCGGATGAGATGAAATCGCCAGTAGAATGTGCTTGGACTTACAGTGCGATCTAGGCTCCTTGGCTTGCAATGGCTCCACTTGTTGTCACAGAGAGGTCCATTGGGTGGAGGCACTAGCCATCACACCAAGCTCGAAACAAATTTCTTGATCCAAACAGCCTCTTTAGCAGCTTCAGAAGCCGCTATGTACTCGGCTTCATTGTAGAATCAAGAATCGTCTCCTGCTTGGAACTCTTCCACTCACCGCACCGCCATTCGTGCGAACACAAATCCAGTTATGATCTAAAATCATCTTTGTCGGTTTGGAAGCTAGCATCGGTGTAACCATTTACAACGAGCTCTTCCTCACCCCATAGACGAGGAACACATCTTTAGTTCTTCTCAAGTACTTCAAGATGTTCTTTACGGTAATCCATGACTTTCACCGGATCGACTAGTATCTACTGTAGCACTTAAAGCATACGAGACATCCGGACGTGTACAAAGCATGGCATACATAATGGATCCAATAGTGAAGCATATGGAATCGCATTCATTTTATCCCGCTCATCAGGTGTACTAGGACACTGATTCTTGCTAAGATTTATACCATGTGACATAGGTAGGAAGCCTTTCTTGGAATCCTGCATGTTGAACCTTTTCAACACCTTGTCAATGTACGTATCTTGGCTTAATCCAATTAGCCTTTTGATCTATCTCTATAGATCTTGATGCCCGAATATATGCCGCCTCCTAAGTCTTTCATAGAAAACTATTTTCAATGAAGACTTAATGATTCGAGCATAGGAATGTCATTTCCGATCAATAATATGTCATCCACATATAAGACCAGAAACACGAGTGCGCTCCCACTAGCCTTTTTGTAAACACAAGGCTCTTCTTCGTTCTTGATGAAACCAAACCCTTTGATTACTTCATCAAAACGAATGTTCCAACTCCGAGATGCCTACTTTAATCCATAAATGGATCTTTGCAGCTTGCATATCTTTCCAGCTGATTGCGGATCGACAAAACCTGTGGGCTGTGTCATGTACACATCCTCACTCAGATTTCCATTAAGGAAAGCTGTTTTGACATCCATTTGCCATATTTCATAGTCGAAATAAGCGAGAATCGCTAGAATGATCCGAATAGACTTTAGCATTGCGACGGCTAAAAAGTTTCATCATAATCAACACCTTGAATTTGTTTGAAACCTTTGGCCACCAATCGCGCTTTATAGATGTGAACATTTCCATCTATGTCTATCTTTTTCTTGAAAACCCATTTGCACTCAATGGTTTTAACACCATCAGGTGGATCAACCAAGTTCCAAACTTGATTACTGTGCATGGATTCAATTTCGGATCTCATGGCTTCAAGCCATTTCTCAGAGTCTGGTCCCACCATCGCTTCTTCATAGGTCTTAGGCTCATCGTTGTCTAACAACAATATGTCCCGTTGTTGAGTAGTCAAGAACATGTACCTCTCAGGTGCACGACGTGACCTCTCGACCTCGTGGTGCCGGTGTCCACAAGGTTCTTCAACAGTTTGTTCATCCTGTTGTGGTTCTCAGGAGCTGAAATGTTTTCGGTGTTTCTCGAATTTCTTCAAGTTGCACCATGCTCCCACTATCCCTTCTTGAGATAAACTCTTTCTCTAAGAAGACACCATCTTTGGCGACAAACACTTTGCCTTCTTCTTGATTATAGAAGTAATATCCTTTTGTTTCCTTAGGATACCCGATAAAGAAGCATTTATCGATTTAGGACCGAGCTTATCGATTGTAAACGTTTTACATAAGTCTCACATCCCCAAATCTTAAGAAAAGACAAGCTAGGACATTGTCCCGTCCACATCTCATATGGTGTCTTTTCATCGATTTTGATGGAACCCTGCTTAGTGTGAAAGCGGTTGTTTCAAGAGCGCACCCCAAAAGACAACGGAAGATCACCGTGGCTCATCATGGGCGCACCATATCTAATAAGGTGCGATTTCTCCTTCGAGATACCCCATTCCATTGAGGTGTTCGGGTGAGTCAATTGTGGAACAATTCCACAATCCTTCGAGATGATTACCAAACTCATGGCTCAAATACTCGCCTCCACGATCGATTGTAGAAACTTGATTGTCTTGCCTAAATGATTTTGCACTTCATTTTGGAATTCTTTGAACTTTTCAAAGGATTCGACTTATCTTCATCAAGTAGATATATCCATATCTACTAAAGTCATCGATAAAGTTATGAAGCATCGAAAACCACCTCGGTCGTTGAGCTCATTGGTCCACATACATCGAATGTACGAGTGCCAATAAGTCACTTGCCCGCTCACCTTGACCGGTGAAAGGTGCTTTTGTCATCTTGCCAAGTAAACAAGATTCGCATGTCTCAAATGATTCAAAATCAAATGAGTGCGAATACCATCTCTATGGAGCTTGTCCATGCGTTTCTCATTTATGTGACCTAAGCGACAGTGCCAAATAAACGTGGGATTCAAATCATTCGATCGTTGCCTCTTTGCATTAATGTTATAGACCGATGACTCTTCAAGAGTAAGAACATATAACCCATTCACCAATGGAGTATGACAATAGAACATATCTTTGAAATAAAGAGAACAACCATTGTTCACAGATCTAAAGTCATAACCTTCGCTTGCAAACATGAAGCGAAATAATGTTCTTGGAAAGAGATGGAACACAATAACAATTATTCAATTCCAAAACTAATCCTCGAAGGTAAAGACAATGGCATGGTGCCAACACCACCGCAACAACTTTGCTCCATTGCCAACGCGAAGATCCACTTCGCTCCTCCTCAAACTTCTACTTCTTCTTAGCCCCGCAACGATTTGCAAATGTGAGCAACCGATCCGGTATCAAATACCCAAGAATCAGTAGAAGAAGTGGCAAGATTGATTTCTATAACATTTATACCTGGAGCGGAAGTCGTACTTCACTTCTTTTTCTCAAGATCCTCCAAGTACTTTGGGCAGTTCCTTTTCCAATGTCCTGATTGCTTACGTAGTAGCAATCTGCATCAGGAGCAGGACCCTTCTTGACTTGCTTGGCCTTAGAACCGCTCGCGATCTCATCGGAGCTAACTTTCTTTGACCGCGCTTTCTTTACATAGGGCTTGCCCTTGCCTTCTGCATCATCATCACATGATGGCTGCTTTTCTTAATGCTTTCCTCGGTGATTTTAGCATCCCATGCAACTCACCAAGGTCTTGTCCATGTTGTTCATGTGATAGTTCGAATGAATGGCTCAAAGCTCGAGGGGAGCGATCAAGAATCACATCGAGCCAACTCTTGGCTAAGGGAAAACCAAGCTTTTCCGACTCTCAATGTAGCCAATCATCTTAATCACATGAGGGTGACAGATTCCTTCTCGCAAGCTCGCACGCAAACAAGGACTTTGAAGTGTTGAACCTCTCACCCTTGCTTGGTTCTCAAACATACCACGCAACCCCACAATGATATTGTAGGCATCTGTTCTCATATTGCTTCAAGCTCGAGGACATTGTGGCAAGCATGAGACACTCACATCAAGGTAATCATTCGCTTGCTTCTCATAAGCTTTCCGTGCACCACGTAGCATTATCGGGCAAGTCATCGGGATAAGGAGACTCAAGGACATACTCCTTGCGCTCTTGCTTGAGAACAATTCTCAAGTTGCGATACCAATCCAAAAGTTCGTTCCATTGAGTTTTTCTTTCTCAAGAATAGATCGCAAATTAAAAGAACTGGATGCGGCATTAGTTGACATGATCTACAACAAAGAATATGCAAAGTTTAGCACTATGTTCATGTTTGATCTTCCATTAAACAATTTAACAAAGATACTCCCACTATATGTTTTGTAATCGCCTTCCTCTAACGACATATAGTGGTCAAGATCCATGTTCATCTAAGTTCTAGTGAGCTTTGGCATCACCGCTAGAAACCTAGTGACGTGGGTAAGCAACACTTGCTAATCACATCTTATGTGACTCTTGTTTGTTGGGTGACATCAATATGTCCCGCCCCAACCTATGCCCCAAGGTCCAAAACTGTTTGATAACCTTGTGAAGTAAACCAATACTATGCATGTGGATGTCCGACATCCACCCTATTAGATCAAGATAGTTGATGGTACTCGCTTTGGCGCACCTACCAAACAATGATCATGATTCTTATAGGCGCAAAGAATTGGAAGGGCATCAAAACAAATTCTTAATTTTTCTTGAGAGAAGCTATTCTATCATGAAAAACTAACCCTTAGTTGGTATGGCATGAAAGAATAGTATGACAAGAAATAAACATCACATGCATATAATCACATTATACTGTGAATGGTATGGCATTTTGTATCGTAGTGGTCGCCATTGCCATGGTTCCACGGTGATATTCTTCGCCACACTTCTTGTCCTCTTTGTCATCATGCTTGAAGCCTCCATAGCAAAGAACTAAACTATTACAACTAATAGGTAGCAAATGAATTACATGAGGAGCTCAAGCATCACAAGTCGACACGCAGTCGTTATACAATTAAAGAACGACCTCAACCCTACTGTGATTAATACGACACACAGCCGCCAAAACACACATACATCACATATGCATCTATGCCATACCATTCACATCATTCCCTGCAAAAACAAGTTAAGCGTAGAACGTATTCTACCGCCCTGACATGAATGTGTTTCTATAACAATCTATGCGTGTACGCAACGGCAGTCCCGAATCCGAGCCATTCAAAATGTCTCAATTTTCATTAGATCAGTCACATTGATCATCGCGATCGGTATGCTTGAGGAGACCGCAACACAAGACCTCGATCCGTTGGCTCAATCTCGATCGCGTCGCGCAGCTAGCCCCGATGGTGTTACCAAATAGGTAGGGGCAAGTCGCGCGTACATCAAAGAAGGAGCACGAACTAATCTTTTGGCCACATGATGCTATCAACTCATACATATTCCAACCCTTATGACCGATTGATCTAGTCCGTAATAGATCCAATCTATTACAACCGCATATCAACATATGCGCGATCCGATCGCAAACTAAGCAAGATGGCTCTGATACCACTAATGGATCGCGCGAAGCCTACGCAAGCAGAAAACAAAATTTTTCTACCGCGCACACAAGGACATCATGCTTAAGGAGGATCATGGATCGTTACCACTAGACGCCAGCAGCAATGAAGAAGAGTTGGAGAAGCCGATCCAACCACGCGCGTCGAGGTAGTAGTGGAAGTAGTCGATCGTCCCGAACCGATCGTCTCCTCCACGCGATCAACCGCACCACGAGCGCATCCAATCAGAGGTTGTTGATGCCGATCAACGCCGCAACCAGCAGCGTCTCCACCGGTATCCACACGTCCGGTCGGAACGCCGATCGCGAGTGTACCAAAGACTCGCGAGCGGCTAGGGCTTGGCTCGAGGTGGCGGCGTGGTTTAGCTCGGGATTATCGGATCGTCCCTCACCCCTCGCCTCCATATATATAGACCTCCTCACTTGGGCCTCGTGGACCGAGGCCCAATAGGAGTCTATCCGGATCTCTATCCGAATTGAGCCCATATCCGAATCACATTCGAATTAGTGTTCCAACCCGTTAAGTGTGCGACCACAGAGGTTCACGTATACTTGGTCGCGACCGAAACACCTTTCCGGTCACCGTGTTAATAGCGACCTCTAGTAAGACATATTAACCCCAAAGTATACGTAAAGATCATATCACGAACTGTAATGTTCTCATGTACTAATCCCTTTGCCTCACGATATAGATTAAGCTCAAGGCGAGACCTGTGTCATCCTCTTAATAGCTCAATCACTCTCTCGATTCCGTGATGGATTATAAACTCGTGATTGACTCCTCAATCACCTTGGCATGGCCATGCTCTTTCATAATCCATTACATCGAGGGGCCCAGAGATATCTCTCCCATAAGGAGGGGCAAATTCTATCTTGATCATTCACATCCCACTACATGTTTCATGGCAAACCCAAAGACTACTTTTATGACTACCCGATTCGGAGTAGTGTTTAGTAGTCCCAAAATAAGCTACTACACATGCTGAAAACCATGATGATCTCAAGTCTAAGGATTCCATATATACACTACTTGAGACCAACTGATGACACATAGAATCTCTGCAGTGTCTCATGGCGGGTCTATCCAACATATGTTCACTAACACATGTCCATATTATTGATTTGGTATCTCCATACCATGATCCATGAGACATGATCTTCAATCAATACATATGCTGATCTTTGAATCATATTTGTTCCTCATATGAAATATAATCAGGGATCATTTAGAAATAGCAACATTTTGGCATTAAGAGTCTCATGAATAAGTCACATACTCATTGATCAATAATGATAATGTCTATTTCAAGGAACAAAGCAATGTATCATAAACATAGTATGTGATATATTCAACATCTCCATGTTGCCTCTAGGGCATATCACCAACAGCCTCCACATGCACGACCCTCACGAGCCCCACCTCACTGCTCTCAAACGGATTCTTCGGTACATTCGTGGCACTCTCCATCTTGGCCTCCTTATTCAGCCCTCCTCGCAGTCTGAGCTTGTTGTTTATTCCGATGCTGATTGGGCCGGTTGCCCGGATACACGGAAGTCCACTTCAGGCTATGCCGTGTTTCTAGGAGATAACCTTGTCTCCTGGTCTTCCAAGCGCCAGAACACTGTGTCACGCTCCAGTGCCGAGGCCGAGTATCGAGGCGTGGCAAATGCCGTCGCCGAAGCCTCCTGGTTATGCCACCTTCTGTTGGAACTTCATATCCCACTTCAGCAGGCCACCTTGGTATATTGTGACAACATCAGCTCAGTCTACATGTCCTCAATCCCAGTCCAGCATCAGCGCACCAAGCACATTGAGATTGATCTTCACTTTGTTCGCGAGCAAGTGGCCCTTGGTGACATTCGTGTACTACATGTCCCCACCACTTCACAGTATGCTGACATCTTCACCAAAGGCCTTCCCTCCTCAGTCTTCCGTGAGTTTAGATTCAGTCTAAACGTCCGTGCTGTGGACGCTTCGACTGCGGGGGGTGTTAGACATAGTCTTTGGTTCTTTGGGCTTTTGGCCTTGGGCCTTTTGGTGTGCTTAGTATAGGCAAGGATCTCTCAGGTTGGCCCATACTTCTATTAACCTAACTCTAGACATCCTTGCCTATATATACTTGTATCCCCTGTGCCTTGTGATGTATCCTACTTGGTAGAATAAATTAGCTAGATAAAAAGCCCATACTAACAGGACTTATTTTACCTTCTTGTAAGTACCATGCATTAGCAGTCTCCATTGGATAAAGTTCCCCACCCCTACCTACTTGCCACTTGGTTTGGAAAATTAAATTAATAAATTGTGTAGGAGTGCAGATATTGCTATCAGTCTCACCTTCGAAGACACCATATGTGTTTTCTTTAAAAAAAATTATCACCTTGAATTCTACAAGAGTTCAAAATTACCGTCATTTCAGCTATAGGTTGCATTTGTATTTTTAATACTTGCCACTTAAAGTACAGCTATGTGCAATGCCAATTATAAGTTTATGGCCCTGTTCAAAAGTGTCGTGGTTTTTTGTTGTGGTTTTCGACTGATTGCAAGAGAGATTGAGTGAGTAAAGAATACTCACGTTGAGAAGCCAATCTGTTCAAAGCGGCTCCTGTAGTGACTCCTAAAAATGGCTTATAGAAACCACCTTGAGAAACCACTTCTTTCAAAAGCCGGCTTCTAAAAGTCAGAAGTTTAAAACAGGGCCTATAACTGCTTAAGACGTGCTTGAAAAAAATCACTTTAGTTTGTTTTGGGAGAGCTTCATAACATATAGTTCAATATTCTGAAAATTTATATCCCTTGAATTGCATACATTGTTCCTTAAGTGTAGAATTTTGTTTAGACACTCCAATCTTCCTATAGTGTAAGATAAAATGTGATGTTCATTGTACGGTTTTGGATCATGTTAAATGATATATATCACTCTCTTTTGATACTCCGTTATAATGCATGGGTACCTTACTAGTTCTTGTAAACCATGAACTATAGCATGCCAAATTTAGCATGATAACTATGAAATTTAGATACAAGTCATAATTGCCTTAAAACCATGTGCAGAAGTGATACAGTAAGAGCATCTCTGATGTATAGTGTGTCATAGCTTCAGGAGGGAGAATGTACCATATTAGCTTTAAGCTACCGCTCAAAATCATCTTATATATTTTATCGAGAAAGCAAAAACATATAGTTCTATTTAAAGCTGCCATCCTTGATAATGTGGCATCTCTCTCCAGTGACTTTCCATGGTGCAGCATTGAAGATGCTCTAAGGCAGGTGTATCTACACCTGAACCTACAAAGCGAATTTTGCCGAAAAATAATATGAACAATGAACATAGTGTTGAATATTTGCAACTAAGATCATGTTTGCAGAATTGCTATAGGTCTATGTAGTATTGCTAATGCGGTGTTGAAATATTAAAATTTAAAAATACTAAAATTGTTGTACAACTATGATCTATATCATGATTCGTGGCAACTACGCCCATGAAATGTTATATGCCTCCCGCGCGGCACATAACCAGCGGCTGCCCACCTGGGTCCCTAATTGACGTTAGCACTCCTTAAAATTGACTTCAAAAATTCAAAATGAAATTGACTTCAAAAATTCAAAATTTAACTCCTTAAGGTGTAGGATACACACATCTATACAACCTTGGCAAGCACCGTTCAGCTGGTTCAACCACGTATTTCTAAAAGCCATTACAAACTGCCACTGTGCACTCTTTGGGTTCAGTTCCTGTTTTACGCCAGTTGGGACTTGGGAATAAGTTATTGGGTTACTAGTTTACTACTGCATTTGTGGTTCTCAACGTTCTTCGAAAAACGGCAACAAATAACTTGTCAAAAAAATTGCCCTCCACGCTCCGTGACAACCTCAAATGACACCCAGATAGACCACTCATCCAAAAATCTAGTAGAGTAGGGTGCTTAGGTCAAGGATACAAATCTCAAAACCTGCCCAACGATCAGAAACAAAAACCGATTGAAATTCGAATATTAAAATTTAAATTAGGGCTGTTTTAAAACTAGTAACCGGACCGGTTACCGCGCAAAAACCAGAAAAACGAATTGGGGCTGTTTTAAAAAACAGGAAAAACCGCTACCAAAACAGGGAAAACCAGAGAAAACAGGTTATGGACAATTAGCAATTAGAATAATGCAAATACTAACAAGAAAATATTTAATAAAGTAGCAAGCCTGATACATAAGGTGCTTGATGTCTAGTTACAAGTTTATAAGGAGCCTTATGTTGTCCATACAAATTCCTCCTTGCCAGCTTGATTATCTAGTGAACCCTCTCCTTCAAGTGATCTAAAGCATCTAAAATAATAAAAACATAAGTTAATTGTAATGAATGATTGAGAGAAACATAGCTTGACACTAGCTCATGGGACTGATTTTCCATAACTATTTGCAAGAGTAAACAAGATGGAGAGAAACTCACAGATCTAGGTTTTGCTACTCTTCTCCTTCCTTGCTTGTTGCTGTTCTTCTCCTCTACCTTGGTCTTCTTCTTGCTCTTCTCCCCTTCTCGCCGCCGCTCTTTTCTTTCTTCTTTGTAGTCTTCTGTAGTGATGTCTGATAGTACTATAAAAGAGTCCAAGTCCAAGCCTCCAATTAAGGTGCTTTCCAGGGTTCTCTACTGCACATGCTGCCCAAGATCCTTTCCAAGATTCTAACTAGCATGTACTAGCTTAAGCTAGATTGTCTAAAAAATGTTGGAACTTGAGAGTACAATAATTAAAACATATTTAACTCATACAGTAGGTAATCTAACACAAAAAAGACTTAAAGCAACGTAGGATATACAGTCATAAATTTAAATTTAAAAAAGTTCGACGGTTTTTTTCTCCCGATTCCCACCGGTTTTTCTGGTAACCGCCGGCTTCCGGTCGATAACTGCCGGTTTTTTCCCTACTTTACGTTGTGGCCAAACTCAAACTTCTTGCCCTTCCAAAACAAAATGTTGTGTACCATTTCACCACACAAATTTGTGTAGGATATGGCTGCTTCGTGTTGGGCATCGCCGAAGGCAAGCCAAATTTGCTTTGATACTACCATCTTGATATGGTTTGTCGGGCCATTTAAGCAAACAGACCCTCAACTACAGAGACATACTATTAACATTTTACCATCTAGAATATAAATTATGAACAAAAAAATATATGCAGTAATCAATATTTAGCAGAATTAGCGAACAATAAAAAAATAATAAGTAAACACGATGTTGCTCAGCGTGCCAGAATTAAGATGTTCCTCAGTGTGCCAGCTTGTGTTTTCTATGGGATCATTCAGGAACATAATATGAAACATCATAAGCTTTTTACGGGACATCTGAAGCTATTTGGAGGAATAGCCACTGGCAAACAGACCCCCCTGTTCTCCTTATGTGTGCCCAAGTGACATGCTATAGAAAGTAGAAAGTGAAAAGTTGTGCTTCGCATAAAACCAATATAGAAAGCAGAAATGGCAGGAAGGCATACAGTTTGATGCCAAAGACCCATATAAAAATTTTGACTGCGTTTTGACCTTTGAATTTCAGTGAAGTCTGATAATTTGATTGTGGTAACTGTTACACAACGACATGAAGATTTGGTATATTTTTTTCTAGTACCGCATGAAAAAGGTAACAATCTAAAATAATTGCCTATTTATGATAAATAACAGGTAAGATGGTCAGTGAGTGAGAAATTTTCACTTCCCTACAATTTTGGATATGATGTTATTGAAAACAACATGAAATATGAACCTAAACCATTTGGACATGTGAGAACATCAACATAACATTACTGTATCATTTTTCAGAAACACTCACGAAATTTTGTTAGAATAAAATATTAGCATTCTACTACTACGGAGAGAAACCGCGAATACCATCACAAATAGGACCACAAATACAAGATGTGATATTTAATACGTAGAGAACATATCTCAAATTATATCAAAACAAATGTGTCATACATGAAACACGAACAGAACGTTTCCTCTCGCAATAAGAGAGCAAGGCTACTACTAAACGTTTCCCTTCGATGAACTCTCTGTAATTGCTTAAAGGGCGCTAGTTTTTAACAAAATACCGAATGACTTAGATGACCTAATAAAGCATAAGGTAAAAATAAGAAGACGTTTATCATCAGGTTGCCTAACCAAAGTGTTGCCAGATATTTCAATGTTTCATCAAACAATTCTAACAAGAGTATTCAACAGTTCAGCCATGCATGATAGATCACTAACATGTTTTTCTTTTCTTTACTTTTTTACCATTGGAAAGCACATCCAATCTTTACTAAGAGCGCAAGTTTTGTTTATGAGGAACCAGCTAATAAACTTCCTAAAACATTATAGATGTCTTGAGTTTGGAAAGGATGATACCAAGTACAAGCAGTCAACCGACCAAAAGTCCATTGGGAAGGAAATCGCCCGGTGGCCGCCTTCAACCGGTTTTCGAAAAAGAATAAGAACGAAAGAAAACAAAAAAAAAGGTGAACTGACACATCAATTGATTGGCCTAACTCAGTACTCACTAGTATATATATCAATATTATCTCAGAACTTAGGATACAGTTATCACCTATTCTCAATCCTTGCTAAGTAGGCACCAAGTGATCTCTTACCATACCAGTAGGTTTCCAATGCTACCAGCGATAACTAGTCACCTAATACCGTCTAAAAACTTGTTATGTGATATTTGGATTACAATTGAGCATACCATCATTGAACTGCATTGCAAAGAATAAAAGGGCAAACAATAATTGCACACAAAGGGAAAAATGGAGTCACAACACCCAAGTTAAGACCATGTTAAGTAGTTTTGTCTATAACCACACGTAGGTAATATTTAGCTTAACTCACAAGATAGTCACACACAAAACTCAAAAGACGAGCTAAAATTTCTCAAGTATTTACTCGTATCCGACTCTTCTCAACAAGGTTTGCCAAGGTCAAGTTTTCAAGTAGTACATCACTACATTCTACGGAAAGAAATCAAACAAAATTTTACATTTATCTAAGACAAGTTTTACTGCTCACGTGCTTGAGCTTTTAGATGAATTCCTCTGTTCCTTAATGCCCACATATGGATGTACGCATGTAGCCTTAGGTTAAAATTGACAAATGGCATTCTAAGGAATCCAACTGAATGAGACTAAAAGCATAAATTTCATGGTGAACTTTCAGGTTTCAACTAATAAAATAAGCTAATGCCACTAGAATCAATCATCATTCATCGTGTAGAAAGTACACCTAGCCTAGCCCATTCTCTTTGGTGTTTGTTAACCGATATAGATGTTAAACCTTTGGCTCTAACTATCCACCACTCCCTATTCCATGTCGGGTTCATATATTTGTTAGATAAGAGTTAAAATTCTCCAATTCCTCACAAACTTCATTACATAGTAGAGAAGAGAGCTCCTAATGGTATTGTATTCACTTGGAGTTACATATCCAGATATATGTATTGTTTGATGAGCACTCTATAAGAACACAATGCGCAACAGAACTAAGCCCTCAAAAAACCTACCATGAATGTTAAAAAATTATTTGGAATAACTTACTTAATAATCCTCTAAAAGAGTGAAAGAATACCTATACAGAAAAGCTCACAAAACTTAGGTAAAGGCACAGTCACGACCTTTCAGTGTCAAAATTCAAACATCATCATTAGTTGAGAACTCTTAAGAATGAATTAATAGGATGACGTATCCATAGAGTTGAAAAGATATTACCACGACAAGTAGCTAGTAGAAGCAGCACATCAAGTAATCTCCATCCCAGGGCCTCAATAACATAAAAGAAAATTCAAATTTTCAATTGATATTCCACATGGAGGTACATAAGAAGCTAAATGAACGTAAGATAAGAAATATAAACGTCATATATCAGTTCGTACAGAATATCAAAGGCAAGCATAGTGTGGTCTTTCACAGTCAACTTGAGACTCCCTAAAATTTCCACAACTTTGATGCATTTCTTTGTATTTTAATCGCTTTACATACAATTTTTCCACCACCCACTACTCATCCTACAAGTGGGGAGTGGGGATAAGTGGCTAAATTTGGGAGAGGAGAGAAGTTATAAACTCTTTGTGGCTAAAAGTGTTTATACCATTGCCATCCCCAAAATAAAATATATCTCAAGTATGTAAATACTGAAGAAAAGACCAAGTGACCAACACATGAAAATGCATATTAATAAAATTTAGATATCATTGTGTCAACGCATAACATATCTAGCCAACTTAATCACAGAATCATCCATCTTCAAAAAAACAGAAAAGCATATCACTTTTTACGGGTTCAAACACTTCTAAGTTACCCAGACATCACTTTTACGGGTTCAAATATTTCTAAGTAACCCACATATCAAACCGGGGTACCTTCTTACGTTGGCTCTTTAGCATATAAAATGTGCGCAATGAAGCCTGGCGAAACCACGAATGAAAGAAGAATTAGAATCTTAAAATCCAAATAGTAGATGTAAGAAATAAATTAACAATAAAGAAGGCCAGAGTGTTAGTATTAAAAGAGAATATCAAGCGATCGAGCATCCGGTGCATTGCACCTCCAAAGAAGTAAAATGCCTGAGGCCAAGCAATCTTAAACATCAGCAGAAAGTGAATATGTCAAGCACATCCAAAGACTTGCTCACTCCAGTTATTAGTAATACATAGAACCTTGCTTGTCGACCATACAGTCAAGACAATTACTAAGTGCATGCGGCAAGGTCTCAGAAGACGACCATCTCTTCCATGGTTCCATGCTTCATCCACGTACTCGACCTCATAGCTCCCGGGACACAAGGCAGAAATGCGATGATTAGACAAGAGGAACCCAAACTATAGTTTACAAGGTAGATGCTAAGTTCAACAATGCCAAGAGGAATCAATGTCTTATTTTCACTTGCCGTTGATAAATGGATGGATAAGTGCACGTGATACGGTTATCCTCTTTTCGGATCTAAGACAAATATTTTTCAAGAAGATCTTTAAAATTGGATAGCATTTTGGATCATCACCGGAAAGTATGAAAACAAAGAACCAATATCCTTGACTTAATGTTCAAAATCAACCTCCTCACGGCCTACAAATGAAAGTAAATTAAAAATTCAAATCATTCAAAGAGAAAATACGAAGAAAATATGAATATGTAGACACCTTTTTGTCACGGATCCTCCTCGGTAGCATGAAAATTGAGATCTTGGTCGAAGTCTTTGCATCGTAAAGGCTCCCCTGTAATTGGGAACATTTACTTAGAAAAGTATTAGAGTTTAACAGTATATGCAGGCTTGCCACTGTACAAATAAAATAAAAAGGCATTTCTTATTCGCAAAATTACACTATAAGCCTTTAAACTACTTCAGTTTGTGCAATTAAGCCCTCAAAGTTCAATTTTGTTGATTTGAGCCTCTCAACTAGTTTTGTGCAATGAAGCCCTTTATGTATGATTTTGTTGATTTGCACCCATATTATTTGATTTTGTTCAATCAAGACCTTTATTATTGAAAATTATCTAATAAGACCCTTCCAACT
Organism: Bonia amplexicaulis; assembly: GCA_036346245.1. NCBI lineage: Eukaryota > Viridiplantae > Streptophyta > Magnoliopsida > Poales > Poaceae > Bonia > Bonia amplexicaulis. Next base: position 14,969,463 of record CM070760.1, read on the forward strand.
AATATATCTATGATATGGACTTTAATTTGAGCCAATGGGGATTGGTAACGCAATCTAATAAGGTAATTAACCATTTTCTAGACTTGTTAATGTTCTTTAGAGAAAATTCTCACCAAAATAGTAAGTTGGTGATAAGATTGTACATAAAAGACCTCTAATGCATCGGATTAATAGAAAAATTATATCTAAAACACGTTGTGAAGCTTTAGTAATAGCTTATCAAGATGTCTTATTTGAACAAACAGTCCACATTGACACAAATCCGTTATCATGTCACCAATTTGTTATTTGTAGAAATAAATGGGGTCAATTAGACTGAATAAAAGGTCTTGAATAAATTAAATTGAACTTTAAAGGGCTTGATTGCACATACCGAATAGTCCGGGGGCTCAAATCATGCACAAACTAAAATAGTTTGAGCTCATAGTGCAATGTTGCCTATTAATGATTCAAGCATGAAATAAGTCATACAAAGTTCCTAATAATTCTCTAACCTTTGAAGCATCTTCTTAGGAAAGAGCCCTTCAATTCCATATGAAGTCAAGCATGTCGTTATTTGATGGACACGGAAATAAGGCTTTTTCGATGTAAAGTTCATATAGACAACGACCAACCGACCACATGTCCAATGGGTGATCATAGAGCAACCCAAGAACTGCAAGAAAAATAACTCATTAGAGGTAAAATACATTTCAAAGGACAAGATGCACACAGCAAATGAGTAGAAACAATATCTAATAAACATAGCGAAATAAGGTACAAGTTGAAGAAAGAACTCACTTATCTCTCGCGCCCGATAGAAACGGCTCACAAGATATGGTGTAACCTCATTCATTCCAGCAAACATAGCATTGCAAAGATCACATAGCTTCAGCACATTCTTAGCCTCATTCACCTCAAATATAAGCAAAGGGTTACAGTTAAAAGGATATTAGCTTGATGAATGTACAATCTTGAATGAATGAAACCACAATAAAGGATAAAATGATAACATCAACCAAATATTTATTTAGATTATTTATAAATCGAGTGGCTAAAGCTGCAAACATGTTTTATAGAACCAAATTTCTAAGAAAGACGATGTACCAAAGATATTATCGGCATTATATCACAAGTCGAACTTTACGCTTTTCGGATGCTTGAGCGATGAAAAGTCGCTTTGAATATGCCCTCACAATGGTCGGTTTAAGACCGATATTACGACCAAATTTCTTTAGTACCTCACAAAGATTCATATTTAGAGATTCAAAAACTAAGCAAAGACGGTTCCGGTACATGAAACTAGAAATAAAGCGCACACGTGCGTTTACCCTCGCGATCGAGACTTGCCGCTTTTCTAATATTGAAACCTCTTGCTTATCAGCCTTGTACCTGCATAACCAAATATTTAATTAAAATGTCGTGCTTTATTTTTCGTATTACAGGTATCGCCCAAAAAATTTAGGGAACTTAACTCACATTGTTTCATTGTTGCGAATAATTTTAATAGCAACTTCGTCGGGATCATCTTTCCCAGCTTTAAGATCTTTTGCCCGGACGACTGTTGAGAACACCCCTTCCCATGCGCTGTAATTTCATAACGACCATCCAACAATTCCCCAAACCGGTAAGTGCAGATATTCGTGAAAGGTAAGGATAAAAGGAATGGAGTGCAGAACAATGTCGACCACGCTTAAACAAAAGTACAAAGCAAATAAACTAAAAAGGAAAGGTTGCCGTGAAGATAGCGAAACTTACTATAGTACCCTCTGCATCATCCCGTTGTCATGAAGACCACTTTTCTCAATCCGCAAACCATCGTCCTTGCCTCAAGAACAAAATGATCCGAGATTTAGTAAATGTAAGAATGGCATTTTATCTAACATTGGAAAAATATATTTCATCTCCAAAGTTCAACAAGCTATCCTAGTTTGATACTTAAGCAAGACATGTTCGAGCAGATTAGCATGCGGGTCAAGTTTTATCGAATACTATAGTACTTTTCTTTAACTTCGTGTTCACATTTCAAAAGAATTCGAGAACTACTACAACTTGAATGTCGAACCCATAAGCGACATTTCAACAATTCTTATAAGAACCCACAGTTCACAAAGACGACTGCGACAAAAGAACACTTCCTCACTAGTGACCTCTCTAAGTAGCGAAGGGATAAGAATCATACCAATTTTGAACTCCAAAGGTGATTCTCCAAAATGCCATCACAAAACATATCCACGATCTCTCACTCGAAATTTAAAGTGGAAACATATATTTTCGGATGGTGCGATTTCATATAAATTTTGTAGTGGCTAATAGAACACAATTACCTTTGGAATACCCACTCCAAGGCACGAAACACTGTTTTCCTCTCATTACCCAATGTCCCCACAATGGTTAAAACATCATTGTCTTGTGAAGATTTGCCCACATTGAAGTCTATTTCAACAATAAATGCATCTGAAGAATCATGCTTATTTTCAGCTTCCTCATTGGCCACAAAGCTGCTACCATTATCATCTTTCATATCTGAAGTCTCATCTCTACCCATTGCTCTTACTTACGTACAAGCAACGAGACATTTGTCGATGAAAATAAACTCATTTGAACATAACATAGTATAAGTACGGTAGTTCACGTATTAGGTGACTAAATTTTAGCTAATAGGTTACCTTCATTGTTGCTTCTAGGTACAGATTCCATTGCTTTGCTACGCAATTGTTGCTTTGTATTTCGCCATAATAGCTTCTTTCCTCCTCCTCGCTTCCTCCTTAATTTTTTCAGGGTCATCTTCTTCCTGCATTGCTAATTGCTGTTCAATTTTCTCTTGGTACTCTTCATCTTCCTCCCTAACATCAAGAAAACAGCAATAAATATAAAGTGCCGGAAAAACCAAAAAATAAACAAAGAAGGATAGTAAATCAAGTGAAAGATGCCTTACTTGAAAGAATTTTCCTTCATTTCTTCAGATTTATGGCTTCTATGGTCACATCTCTACCTCTCTTCCTGTGTCTTGACTGTCTTTATGACCATCGACGTCTTTGTATTTTGAGCGTGTAGAATCCCAGTGCCTATCACTATTGCTAACTCTGTCCTTTCCTTCTCCGGTTCTACGGTTATCACAAAATCAAAACGTATGTAATATGAGGCCTTATTTCATAGAATTCATCGTAAAAAATATGACGGCTTAAGCTGATCGTGAAAAGGATATAAAAAACATGGGACACTGCCTACATGAAAACAGAGTACTAAATTTGCAAGCAATTACAGTTTTATTTTTTTTTTACTTGTAGTTTTACTTGTTTGTGCCAAAATTACTGATAGACGGCTTCTTTCTACTTTCGCGGTACTGATTCTTGGTAATTAGTGCACATCTATACAACCTTGGCAAGCACCGTTCAACTGGTTCAACCACGTATTTCTAAAAGTCATTAACACGCTGCCATTAAGGCCTCGTTTCAATACAGCCAACTGACTGCCTTTGTCTCTACATTATATAAACAGCAAATGATAGCGCATCAACTTGTTGCGTTGGTTTGCATCTCTACTGATGCATTTGTGGTTCTCAACGTTCTTCGAAAAACTGCAAGAAATAACTTGTCAAACAATTGCCCTCCACGCTCCGTGACAACCTCAAATGACACCCAGATAGACCACTCATCTAGTAAAGTAGGGTGTTTAGGTCAAGGATACAAATCTTCAAAACCTGCCCAGTGATCAGTAACAAAAACCGATTGAAATTCGAATATTAAAATTTGAATTAGGGCTGTTTTAAAACTAGTAACCGGACCGGTTACCGCGCAAAAAACAGAAAAACGAATTGGGGCTGTTTTAAAAAACCGGAAAAACCGCTACCAAAACCGGGAAAGCCAGAGAAAACAGGTTATGGACAATTAGCAATTAGAATAATGCAAATACTAACTAGAAAATATTTAATAAAGTAGCAAGCCTGATACATAAGGTGCTTGATGTCTAGTTACAAACTTATAAGGAGCCTTATGTTGTCCATACAAATTCCTCCTTGCCAGCTTGATTATCTAGTGAACCCTCTCCCTCAAGTGTTCTAAAGCATCTAAAATAATAAAAACATAAGTTAATTGTAATGAATGATTGAGAGAAACATAGCTTGACACTAGCTCATGGGACTGATTTTCCATAACTATTTGCAAGAGTAAACAAGATGGAGAGAAACTCACAGATCTAGGTTTTGCTACTATTCTTCTCCTTCTTTGCTTGTTGCTGTTCTTCTCCTCTACCTTGGTGCTGCTGCTGCTCTTCTCCCCTTACTGCTGCCGCTCTTTTCTTTCTTCTTTGTAGTCTTCTTTGTAGTGATGTCTGATAGTACTATAAAAGAGTCCAAGTCCAAGCCTCCAATTAAGGTGCTTTCCAGGGTTCTCTACTGCTCATGCTGCCCAAGATCCTTTCCAAGATTCCAACTAGCATGTACTAGGCTTAAGCTAGATTGTCTAAAAAATGTTAGAACTTGAGAGTACAATAATTAAAACATATTTAGCTCATACAATAGGTAATCTAACACAAAAAAGGCTTAAAGCAACGTAGAAAGTGCATTATACAGTCATAAATTTAAATTTAAAAAAGTTCGAAGGTTTTTTTTCTCACGATTCCCACCGGTTTTTTTGGTAACCGCCGGTTACCGGTCGATAACTGTCGGTTTTTTTTCCCTGCTTTACGTTGTGGCCAAACTCAAATTTCTTGCCCTTCCAAAACAAAATGTTGTGTACCATTTCACCACACAAATTTGTGTAGGATTTGGCTGCTTTGTGTGGGCATCGCCGAAGGCAAGCCAAATTTGCTTTGATACCATCTTGATATGGTTTGCCAGGCCTTTTAAGCAAACAGACCCTCAACTACAGACATACTATGACATTTCACCATCTAGAATATAAATTATGAACGAAAAAAAGATATGCAGTAATCAATATTTAGCAGAATTAGCGAACAATAAAAAAACAATAATAAGTAAACATGATCTTTTCTTTCAACAGTGCGAATTAAGATGTTCCTCGGTGTGCCGACTTGTGTTTTCTATGGGATCATTCAGGAACATAATATGAAACATCAGAAGCTTTTTTTAAGGGACATCTGAAGCTATTTGGAGGAATAGCCACCGGCAAACAGAACCCCCTGATCTCCTTATGTGCCCAAGACCCCAAGTGACATGTTATAGAAAGTAGAAAGTGAAAAGCTGTGCTTCGCATAAAACCAATATAGAAAGCAGAAATGGCAGGAAGGCATACAGTTTGATGCCAAAGATCCATATAAAAATTTTGACTGCGCTTTGACCTGATAATTTGATTGTGGTAACTGTTACACAACGACATGAAGATTTGGTATATTTTTTTCTAGTACCAGACAGAAAAGGTAACAATCTAAAATAATTGCCTATTTATGATAAATAATAGGTAAGATGGTCAGTGAGTGAGAAATTTTCACTTCCCTACAATTTTGGATATGATGTTATTGAAAACAACATGAAATATGAACCTAAACCATTTGGACATGTGAGAACATCAACATAACATTACTGTATCATTTTTCAGAAACACTCACGAAATTTTGTTAGAATAAAATATTATCATTCTAATACTACTGGAGAGAAACCGCCAGAATATCATCACAACAGGACCACAATACAAGATGTGATATTTAATATGTAGAGAACATATCTCAAATTATATCAAAATAAATGTGTCATACATGAAACACGAACAGAACGTTTCCTCTCGCAATAAGAGAGCAAGGCTACTACTAAAGGTTTCCCTTTGATGAACTCTCTGTAATTGCTTAAAGGGCGCTAGTTTTTAACAAAATACCAAATGACTTAGACGACCAAATAAAGCATAAGGTAAAAATAAGAAGACGTTTATCATCAGGTTACCTAACCAAAGTGTTGCCAGATATTTCAATGTTTCATCAAACAATTCTAACAAGAGTATTCAACAGTTCAGCCATGCATGATAGATCACTCACATGTTTTTCTTTTCTTTACTTTTTTACCATTGGAAAGCACATCCAATCTTTACTAAAAGCGCAAGTTTTGTTTATGAGGAACCAGCTAATAAACTTCCTAAAAACATTATAGATGTCTTGAGTTTGGAAAGGATGATACCAAGTACAAGCAGTCAACCGACCAAAAGTCCACTGGGAAGGAAGCGCCCGGTGGCCGACTTCAACCGGTTTTCAAAAAAAGAATAAGAACGAAGAAAACAAAAAAAAAGGTGAACTGACACATCAATTGATTGGCCTAACTCAGTACTCACTAGTATATATATCAATATTATCTCAGAACTTAGGATACAGTTATCACCTATTCTCAATCCTTGCTAAGTAGGCACCAAGTGATCTCTTACCATACCAAGAGGGTTTCCAATGCTACCAAAGTGATAACTAGTCACCTAATACCGTCTAAAAACTTGTTATGTGATATTTGGATTACAATTGAGCATACCATCGCTGAAACTGCATTGCAAAGAATAAAAGGGCAAACAATAATTGCACACAAAGGGAAAAATGGAGTCACAACACCCAAGTTAAGACCATGTTAAGTAGTTTTGTCTATAACCACACGTAGGTAATATTTAGCTTAACTCACAAGATAGTCACACACAAAACTCAAAAGACGAGCTAAAATTTCTCAAGTATTTACTCGTATCCAGCTCTTCTCAACAAGGTTTGCCAAGGTCAAGTTTTCAAGTAGTACATCACTACACTACGGAAAGAAATCAAACAAAATTTTACATTTATCTAAGACAAGTTTTACTGCTCACGTACTTGAGCTTTTAGATGAATTCCTCTGTTCCTTAATGCCCACATATGGATGTACGCATGTAGCCTTAGGTTAAAATTGACAAATGGCATTCTAAGGAATCCAACTGAATGAGACTAAAAGCATAAATTTCATGGTGAACTTTCAGGTTTCAACTAATAAAATAAGCTAATGCCACTAGAATCAATCATCATTCATCGTAGAAAGTACACCTAGCCTAGCCCATTCTTCTTGGTGTTTGTTAACCGATATAGATGTTAAACCTTTGGCTCTAACTATCCACCACTCCCTATTCCATGTCAGGTTCATATATTTGTTAGATAAGAGTTAAAATTCTCCAATTCCTCACAAACTTCATTACATAGTAGAGAAGAGAGCTCCTAATGGTATTGTATTCACTTGGAGTTACATATCCAGATATATGTATTGTTTGATGAGCACTCTATAAGAACACAATGCGCAACAGAACTAAGCCCTCAAAAAACCTACCATGAATGTTAAAAAATTATTTGGAATAACTTACTTAATAATCCCTCTAAAAGAGTGAAAGAATACCTATACAGGAAAAGCTCACAAAACTTAGGTAAAGGCACAGTCGTCGACCTTTTCGGTGTCAAAATTCAAACATCATCATTAGTTGAGAACTCTTAAGAATGAATTAATAGGATGACGTATCCACGAGTTGAAAAGATATTACCATGACAAGTAGCTAGTAGAAGCAGCACACCAAGTAATCTCCATCCCAGGGCCTCAATAACATAAAAGAAAAATCAAAATTTCAATTGATATTCCACATGGAGGTACATAAGAAGCTAAATGAACTTAAGATAAGAAATATAAACGTCATATATCGGTTAAATACAGAATATCAAAGGCAAGCATAATGTGGTCTTTCACAGTCAACTTGAGACTCCCTAAAATTTCCACAACTTTGATGCATTTCTTTGTATTTTAATCGCTTTACATACAATTTTTCCACCACCCACTACTCATCCTACAAGTGGGGAGTGGGGATAAGTGGCTAAATTTGGGAGAGGAGAGAAGTTATAAACTCTTTGTGGCTAAAAGTGTTTATACCATTGCCATCCCCAAAATAAAATATATCTCAAGTATATAAATACTAAAGAAAAGACCAAGTGACCAACACATGAAAATACATATTAATAAAATTTAGATATCATTGTGTCAACGTAAAACTTATCTAGCCAACTTAATCACAGAATCATCCATCTTCAAAAAAACAGAAAAGCATATCACTTTTTACGGGTTCAAACACTTCTAAGTTACCCAGACATCACTTTTACAGGTTCAAATATTTCTAAGTAACCCACATATCAAACCGGGGTACCTTCTTACGTTGGCCCTTTAGCATATAAAATGTGCGCAAGCAGAAGCCTGGCGAAACCACGAATGAAAGAAGAATTAGAATCTTAAAATCCAAATAGTAGATGTAAGAAATAAATTAACAATAAAGAAGGCCAGTGGTGTTAGTATTAAAAGAGAATATCAAGCGATCGAGCATCCGGTGCATTGCACCTCCAAAGAAGTAAAATGCCCGAGGCCAAGCAATCTTAAACATCGCAGAGTGTGCCGAGTTAGTAAATATGTCAAGCACATCCAAAGACTTGCTCACTCCAGTTATTAGTAATACAGAACCTTGCTTGTCGACCATACAGTCGGCACAATTACTAAGTGCATGCGGCAAGGTGCGTAAGACGACCATCTCTTCCATGGTTCCATGCTTCATCCACGTACTCGACCTCATAGCTCCTAGGACACAAGGCAGAAAAATGCCGATGATTAGACAAGAGGAACCCAAACTATAGTTTACAAGGTAGATGCTAAGTTCAACAATGCCAAGAGGAATCAATGTCTTATTTTCACTTGCCGGTGATAAATGGATGGCTAAGTGCACGTGATACGGTTATCCTCTTTTCGGATCTAAGACAAATATTTTTCAAGAAGATCTTTAAAATTGGATAGCATTTTGGATCATCACCGAGAAAGTATGAAATCAAAGAACCAATATCCTTGACAATGTTCAAAATCAACCTCCTCACGGCCTACAAACAGAAAGTAAATTAAAAATTCAAATCATTCAAAGAGAAAATACGAAGAAAATATGAATATGTAGACACCTTTTTTGTCACAGGATCCTCCTCAGTAGCATGAAAATTGAGATCTTGGTCGAAGTGCTGCATCGTAAAGGCTCCCTGTGTAATTGGGAACATTTACTTAGAAAAGAATTAGAGTTTTAACAGTATGCGAGGCTTGCCACTGTACAAATAAAATAAAAGGCATTTCCTATTTGCAAAATTACACTATAAGCCTTTAAACTACTTCGTTTGTGCAATTAAGCCCTCAAAGTTCAATTTTGTTGATTTGAGCCTCTCAACTAGTTTTGTGCAATGAAGCCCTTTATGTATGATTTTGTTGATTTGCACCCATATTATTTGATTTTGTTCAATCAAGACCTTTATTATTGAAAATTATCTAATAAGACCCTTCCAACTAATATATCTATGATATGGACTTTAATTTGAGCCAATGGGGATTGGTAGCGCAATCTAATAAGGTAATTAACCATTTTCTAGACTTGTTAATGTTCTTTAGAAAAATTCTCACCAAAATAGTAAGTTGGTGATAAGATTGTACATAAAAAGACCTCTAATGCATCGGATTAATAGAAAAATTATATCTAAAACACGTTGTGAAGCTTTAGTAATAGCTTATCAGTATGTCTTATTTGAACAAACAGTCCACATTGACACAAATCCGTTATTATGTCACCAATTTGTTATTTGTAGAAATAAATGGGGTCAATTAGACTGAATAAAAAGGTCTTAAATAAATTAAATTGAACTTTAAAGGGCTTGATTGCACATACCTGAATAGTCCAGGGGGCTCAAATCATGCACAAACTAAAATAGTTTGAGCTCATAGTGCAATGTTGCCTATTAATGATTCAAGCATGAAATAAGTCATACAAAGTTCCTAATAATTCTCTAACCTTTCGAAGCATCTTCTTAGGGAAAGAGCCCTTCAATTCCATATGAAGCGAAGCATGTCGTTATTTGATGGACACGGAAATAAGACTTTTCGATGTAAAGTTCATATAGACAACGACCAACCGACCACATGTCCAATGGGTGATCATAGAGCAACCCAAGAACTGCAAGAAAAATAACTCATTAGAGGTAAAATACATTTCAAAGGACAGTATGCACACAGCAAATGAGTAGAAACAATATCTAATAAACATAGCGAAATAAGGTACAAGTTGAAGAAAGAACTCACTTATCTCTGGCGCCCGATAGAAACGGCTCACAAGATATGGTGTAACCTCATTCATTCCAGCAAACATAGCATTGCAAAGATCACATCGCTTCAGCACATTCTTAGCCACATTCATCTCAAATATAAGCAAAGGGTTACAGTTAAAAAGCATATTAGCTTGATGAATGTACAATACTGAATGAATGAAACCACAATAAAGGATAAAATGATGACATCAACCAAATATTTATTTAGATTATTTATAAATCGAGTGGCTAAAGCTGCAAACATGTTTTATAGAACCAAATTTCTAAGAAAGACGACGTACCAAAGATATTATCCGGCTTTATATCACGGTGCGAGAACTTTGCGGTTTTCGGATGCTTGAGGCGATGAAAAGCGCTTTGAATATGCCCTCACAGCGGTCAGTTTAAGACCGATATTACGACCAAATTTCTTTAGTATCTCACGAAGATTCATATTTCGAGATTCAAAAACTAAGCAAAGATGGTTCCGGTACATGAAACTAGAAATAAATTGCACACAGTGCGTTTACCCTCGCGATCAGCACTTGCCAGTTTTTCTAATATTGAAACCTCTTGCTTACCAGCCTTGTACCTGCATAACCAAATATTTAATTAAAATGTCGTGCTTTATTTTTCGTATTACAGGTATCGCCCAAAAAATTTAGGGAGCTTAACTCACATTGTTTCATTGTTGCGAATAATTTTAATAGCAACTTCGTCGGGATCATCTTTCCCGGCTTTAATATCTTTTGCCCGGACGATGTTGAGAACACCCCTTCCCATGCGCTCTGTAATTTCATAACGACCATCCAACAATTCCCCAAACCGTAAGTAAGCTGCAGATATTCGTGAAAGGTAAGGATAAAAGGAATGGAGTACAGAACAATGTCGACCACGGTTAAACAAAAGTACAAAGCAAATAAACTAAAAAGGAAAGGTTGCCGTGAAGATAGCGAACTTACTATAGTACCCCTCTGCATCATCCCAGTTGTCATGAAGACCACTTTTCTCAATCCGCAAACCATCGTCCTTGCCTCAAGAACAAAATGATCCGAGATTTAGTAAGCGTAAGAATGGCATTTTATCTAACATTGGAAAATATATTTCATCTCCAAAGTTCAACAAGCTATCCTAGTTTGATACTTAAGCAAGATATGTTCAGCAGATTAGCATGCGGGTCAAGTTTTATCGAATACTATAGTACTTTTCTTTAACTTCGTGTTCACATTTCAAAAGAATTCGAGAACTACTACAACTTGAATGTCGAACCCATAAGCGACATTTCAACAATTCTTATAAGAACCCACAGTTCACAAAGACGACTGCTGACAAAGAACACTTCCTCACTAGTGACCTCTCTAAGTAGCGAAGGGATAAGAATCATACCAATTTTGAACTCCAGTGTGATTCTCCAAAATGCCATCACAAAACATATCCGTGATCTCTCACTGGAAATTTAAAGTGGAAACATATATTTTCGGATGGTGCGATTTCATATAAAATTTGTAGGTGGCTAATAGAACACAATTACCTTTGGAGTACCCTCTCCAAGGCACGAAACACTGTTTTCCTCTCATTACCCAATGTCCCCACATTGGTTAAAACATCATTGTCTTGTGAAAGATTTGCCCACATTGAAGTCTATTTCAACAATAAATGCATCTGAAGAATCATGCTTATTTTCGCTTCCTCATTGGCCACAAAGTGCTACCATTATCATCTTTCATATCAAGTCTCATCTCTACCCATTGCTCTTACTTACATACAAGCAACAAGACATTTGTCGATGAAAATAAACTCATTTGAACATAACATAGTATAAGTACGGTAGTTCACGTATTAGGTGACTAAATTTTAGCTAATAGGTTACCTTCATTGTTGCTTCTAGGTACAGATTCCATTGCTTTATACGCAATTGTTCTTTTGTATTTCGCCATAATAGCTTCTTTCCTCCTCCTCGCTTCCTCCTTAATTTTTTCAGGGTCATCTTCTTCCTGCATTGCTAATTGTTGTTCAATTTTCTCTTGGTACTCTTCATCTTCCTCCCTAACATCAAGAAAACAGCAATAAATATAAAGTGCCGGAAAAACCAAAAAATAAACAAAGAAGGATAGTAAATCAAGTGAAAGATGCCTTACTTGAAAGAATTTTCCTTCGTTTCTTCAGATTTATGGCTTCTATGGTCAGCATCTCTACCTCTCTTCCCAGGTCTTGACCTGTCTTTATGACCATCAGACGTGCTGTATTTTGAGCGTGTAGAATCCCACTTTCAGACTCACGGCTACTGTGATTTGACTTCCATTCATCTTTTGAGGAAGAATGATCAGGCGTGAGAAGCGGCGGCTTGGTTGCATCAATGTTTGAGCTCATATCAGCACGATTACCAAAGGGGTCCTGCATTTAGAACACATCAAATAGTAAGTAGATCTCCCAATTAGGATAGCAGCATGGGGAAAAACACAAAAAGTCCAAGCAAAAATACACATTATTTACCGAGTAAGAGAGTCAATTCAGCCAAGTCATTCACGAATTTCTCTATGTAGACTAGCTCTTGGTACACTACCTGCTCTGCTTAGGATTTTAAATGTACTTTGGAGCATAACAAAGTGTTGCATTGCACCTGAACAATTGAAAGTTTGGACGTATTGAAAGGAAGCAGCAGTGGTGCTTGGTTAGAGCTTTGGTTATCGATCATAGCTTTTTGAGTTGTACGTGTTCCTGATCATCATCAAGTCATGCATTTTCGGTTGCTTTTTGGAAAGAAGAAGAAAAAATCAGAGTTGAATTTGCAATTGAAAACCATAATCAGAATCGATTCTAGGTGCTTCCAATTGTGAGGTGAAGCAACCACCCTCCTTCGATAGCAATTCAGATGAGCGAGCAGGCAGGCTATGAAGCGCACTATTGTGGCAGCGCAAAAGGAGCAAATCTGAACTGAACCCCGATGAAGTGCACGTAAGCAGAGAATTAGCAATAACAATTCCAGTTGAAGGGCAAGAAAAGCACGAGGGAGAGGGATGGGGACAGACCGGAGCGGCGTAACCATGCCGGGCCTCTGCATCGACATCCATGGCGCCGCCGCCGTCGTCCAGTATCTCCCCCTCCTCGACCTCCGCGGCTAGTGGGGACTCGTAATCGTGCTCCACGTGACGGTGGTGGTGCCTGAGGCGCTTCGGGGAGGAGTCGGCGGGCGAGAGCGAGGGTTCTCCGGCCATGGAGGGGAGCTAGGGCTAGGGTTTGGACGGCGAGAGGAACAGCCGAGCAGAGCAGCCGAGCCGAAGCGGACGCAAACGGTGCGCTTGGGCTTGGGCTTTATAGTTAATCGTGTTGTTGGGTCCAAAAACCCGACCCGACTTCGATTTCGTCCTGTAACCGTGTGTGACTCGGATCAGCGCACCGTGTGTGACTCGGATCAACGACTAGATCTTAATACTTGCTATTGAAAGCATCTATGAAACAAAATAGATTTTTGCAAAATCAAAATGGATTTGAGTTTGAATTGAATTTGATTTCCTTTTTCTCCCCAATCCTATTTAGCATCAAACGGCCCTGCTGTAAACTTTGGCTCTTATGCTTTTATATTGTAATAAAGTTAGCTTTTGTCTTAAGCATGCGTTGGCAATGTTATACACTCGATTGATGTAACTCGCAGCTGAACAGTCCTGGGCAGTTGCGAGGGTTTCATAATACTCCCAGAAATGGGGGTGTTACAATCTAGATCTCTAAAAATAATTTTGCTAATTAATAACGACAATGATTAAAGGGACTAACTTGTGCTATTGATATGATTGAAAGGTTTAGTCCCAGATTTTGATAACGTGCTGGAAAAGACATGCAAAGATGATCAAAGATTGACATTGATGGGAACGGGGTCCCGATCTTCCAACAGGTTCTGGATATGTTCGATTTGGTGGAGGCGCGACACAAATCGATCCGGCTTCCGAACAACACGTCCCGAACCCCGCAATCGCAGCACCACGTCTCCTCAGGTTATCAACCGTGCGCAGCCCGGTTGACCTCGCCAAGAAGGCTAATCCTTGCCTGCGAATCGAAGAACACAAGCAAGAACAAGAAAGATCACAACTGAATTGCAGATATATTGATGTAGCACTCGATAATTGGGGTCTCACAAACCGATGAACGGCGAAACTGTTCAAAGACAGATTTAATCTAAGCAAAACCCCACCCTAATGGTGGGGGTGGCGGCTGTATATAAAGGAGTAAGGGGCGTGTAAAACCCCTGGACGCGTCCTTAATGGACTCCAACACGATACAAAGCGAGCGGCCTAAAAGACGGTGTCGCAGCACCCTGATAGATTCTGAACGTCCACTTGTTTCGATGATTCCCGTCGACTCAGAAGGAATTTTGACATGGGACCAGATCCATTGGAAAGTTTATCTTCTCAGCTTTCCATACATATGTGGAACGTCCAAAACGGAGTCGGATGCGATCTGGGCGTCCGTTTTAGTGCAGCCTGGTCCTGGACTCCGAGTTGGATTCGAAGTCGGCCACCCTGACAGATTCTGAACGTCCACTTGTTTCGACGATTCCTGTTGACACAGAAGGAATTTTGACATGAGACCAGAGCCATTGGAAAGGTTATCTTCTCAGCTTTCCATACATATGTGGAACGTCCAAAACGGAGTCCGGATGCGATCTGGGCGTCCGTTTTAGTGCAGCCTGGTCCTGGACTCCGAATTGGATTCGAAGTGGCTTGAGTTGGACATCCAACATGATTTGACCACCCTTGCTGGACTTGTGCGCCTCGTGCCCTTCTCCAAGTACTTCCTGATCCTCTCCATGGTTCCTAATCATAATTAAATCATTAGGTAGTAATCGATTCTCAAATGAACAAAAGAAGTACTTAGGAACGAGTTCACCAGAAATTCAATTGTCGGTGCGAGCTCTAGTGATTGGTCCTTGAATATCAAGTAGAGGAGTGTTGTGTATATCCGAAGAAGTGATGTCCTCATCATCCTCCCCCTCTTGAAGCGGAGTTGTCCTCAACTCAGCCTCATTTTCTTCTCCCAAGTATGGCTTCAAATCTGAAATGTTAAAGGTGGGACTAACCCCAAACTCGGGAGGAAACTCAAGTTTATATGCATTATCATTTAGCTTCTCAACTATCTTAAAAGGACCAGCAGCTCTAGGCATCAATTTTGACTTTCTTAACTCAGAAATCTATCATTTCGCAAGTGCAACCAAACAAAATCACCGGTTCAAGTTTAACTTCCTTTCTACCTTTACTACCAGCAATCCTATATTTTTCATTCATCTTTTCAATGTTTGCCTTAGTAGTCTCTTGCATTTTGATAATAAAATCAGCACGCTCCTTAGCATCATTATGAACCCTCTCACTAGTAGGCAAAGGTAAAATATCAATAGGGCCACGGGGATTGAATCCATACACTACCTGAAAAGGACTTACCTTGGTGGTGGAGTGTTCCGCTCGATTATATGCGAACTCAACATGCGGCAAACACTCTTCCCACACTTCAAATTGTTCTTCAAAATAGCTCTCAACATGGTAGACAATGTGCGGTTCACCACCTCGGTTTGGCCATCGGTTTGTGGGTGACATGTGGTAGAGAACAACAACTTTGTACCCAACTTGTTCCATAGAGTACGCCAAAAGTGACTCAAGAACTTGACATCACTATCTGAAACAATAGTAGAAGGCATACCATGCAAACGAACTATCTCTTTAAAAAAGAGGTCAGCAATATGAACGGCATCATCGGTTTTATGACATGGTATAAAGTGAGTCATCTTAGAAAAACGATCCACAACAACAAAAATGCTATCAAGAGAAAATAAAGCATCTTTGCACACAAAAGCATAGCATGTATCATTAACATCATCAATTGCAGAAGGTCTGATTTTGTGGCAAGCATAACAAATTTTCAAATGGGTTACTTGCTGTTTTCAGATTTATCATGTTCCTTTGGATCATTAGCAGCAGCAGCTCTCGCCTATCGGCCTCTATAATCTCACCGGGGTCAAAGGCGTAAAGTAACTTTCTTTCCTTATACATAAAAGTGTATGTGTTACTACTACCATGGTGCAAAGCATCATTATCAAATTCCCAAGGTCGACCCAATAAAGAGAGCATGCTTGCATGGGAACCACATCACAATCAACATGATCAACATAAGCACCAATGGAAAATGTACTCGGCATGTTTGCGTTACCTTAGCTTTTCCGAGTCATTTAACCATTGAATATGGTATGGATGTGGATGCGGTCGCGTGGTCAAGCCAAGCTTCTTGACCAAGTCAGAACCCACCAAGTTGTTGCAACTTCCTTCATCAATGATGACACGTGCACGCCGGTTCTTGATTGCAAAGAAGGTCTGAAACAAATTATGGCGTTGAAGTTTATCGGGTTGTTGTACCTGCGTGCTGAGGACGCGTTGCACAATGATGCTCCGTAGCATCGCTGTGGACGCCCCACCAAGGACGAGGTCGTCATCACCACCGCCATTGTCGTCCGAGGCAGCAGCAACATCATCATCCTCCTCGATATCCGAAGTGCTGATGTAGCCTCCATCTTCTGTGGCGATGTATGCCCGTTGGCTAGGGCAATTCTTACGCACATGACCAAGTCCATGACAGGGTGGCATCGAATGCCGGAGGAGCGGCCCGTTGAAGCCACGGAAGAAGAACTCTTAGCTGGACCCTGCAAGGAATTTTTTGTAGAATCTGCAAGGCGTGTCGTGGAAGGTGGCTTCAGTGGCGCTGCTGCCATCTTGTTCACAGGTGGTGGAGCAGAACGAAAACTCGAAGAAGACTTGGGCAGTTCCGTCGATGTAGTCGTTCGCGGCGTGTAGAAGGGTCGTCCGGTGCGTGCCTTAGCTGATTCTGTGCGTCCCTGCAATTCTTTTTCTGCAAGCATAGCAAGGTGGAACAAGCGGTTGACATGAAAATTCTTTATAATCAACAATGTCACGAATTTCACGCCGTAACCCCGTAGAAACGACAAATCTTATCCTCCGTGTCCTCAACAACCCCACAACGCACCATACCCTTTTGAAGCTCAGCATAATAGTCTTGAACAGAACTATCACCTTGTTCTAAGCGCTGCAATTTTTTTTCTCAATTCAAGTTTATATGAGGGAGGAACAAAACGATTACGCATAGCTTCTTTTAACCGCTCCCATGTATCAGGTTGTAAGCGCATGGTACTTAGTTCATTCCACCAGATAATAGCAAAGTCCTTAAACTCACTAGTAGCTTGTCTAACTCTATGTTGCTCAGGAACTAAGTGAGAGTTAAACTTCTGCTCAACCGTCATTTCCCAATCAAGATATATTTCAGCATCATAAAGACCAGAAAAAGATGGGATGGTAAACTTGACTTTAGCAAAGGGTCATCGTTACCATGACGGTTCTGGTTATTACCTCCCATACCATGTCGATTTTGCTGAAGGCGACGACGTAGTCGATCAATGTTGCCATCTGCATCATACTCTGTGGCGTCATCATGATGATGGCCGTCATTGACAGTGGTAGGCGTGCCTCAATGTGTCCATCCGACCGGTGAGGTCGACCATCCGCCACTCCACCCGCTCAATGCCTTCCGTTGTGTTCAACTGGGTAATGGCGGCGACGATGGTGTCCAATCTCGCGCCGAGATCAGTGAGTGAAGCGTTTTGTTTGTCGAGCGCAGCTTGTAGCTGGTCGCGACTAACACACTCGTTGAAATCGACCGTGTCCCGTCCTCTTCGTTTCTCGACATGGTTGGTGGAAATACAGGAAAACAAAAGGATTATCCCTATCAACTACAAAGGAAGGCGGTGGGAACCCGCAAAGGAAGTGACTTACCAAGCTCTTACAAGTGTTCTTACCAAAGCAAGGCAAAGGATACATGGAGAGTGTGATCCGGCGATTGCAAGGGTCAGAACTGTGCTATCCGAAGTAGGTATATGGAGCTTGGCGCCAATTATGTGAGTGGAACACAAATTAATAACAGATAGTAATGCTGAATAAATGTCCAAAGCATCGGTCCTAGTTCTTTGGTCTAAATGTGTCCTATAACAGGTATGATATGAAGAACAAGGAGTCAAGAATAGAATAAAGAAGCAAAGACAGCAACAAAGATGGCCAGGCACCGAGAAACTTAATTCAGCACAAACACAACACAAATGAGGCTCACACCTAAAGCGTGCTCACACGTTTTTTTTTTTTTTTTGCCACGGATGGCACTCATGACACTATCGTAGGTGCCAAATTTTTTCTTTTATTTTGTTTGTATTTTTTCGCAGCGAGCACAGGAATAGGAACCACACAAAGTTTCACGTCAATCTGATATAAGGTGTGGCCTACAGAAAATGATGAATGTGCTAAAAAGTCGGTGATGAAATTTCGGAGCTCGAGTACTACGCTTTCCAGGCCGAATTTGGGCAAGATAAATTCGCCGAAACTGACGTTGTCAGTTTGATTCGGATGTAAAATTTAATTTCACCCAACTTCAAAAAAAAATCGCCTGATTTCGAGTCCGTATGAGAAAGTTATGGCCGTTTGAAGTAAGGTCTTCGAGTTATGGTTTGTGTGGAGGCCGAAACGAAAATCGGGCGGAGTAAATTGGTGGAATTGGGGGCGGAAGCTCAGGGAAAGGTGCGGCTAGGGTTTGTATGAAAGGTAGCGGAAGCAAAACAACCCGAAACAAAACACGATCTAAACCAGCAACACAACTCGACTAAGGACACAAACTCAACACTACGGACTCTAGAATCAAATTGTGCAAAAGGCTAAACATGATCTAGGACAGGAAACAACCTATGACTACAATTTTTTTTGGGCTTTTTCTTGGACTCTAGGATGAAATCGAAAACAACAAGATGGGTAAACTCGAACCTGGAGGAACACCTGAAGCTCTGATTACCACTTGATGGGAACGGGGTCCCGATCTTCCAACAGGTTCTGGATATGTTCGATTTGGTGGAGGCGCGACACAAATCGATCCGCTTCGAACAACACGTCCCGAACCCCGCAATCGCAGCACCACGTCTCTCAGGTTATCAACCGTGCGCAGCCCGGTTGACCTCGCCAAGAAGGCTAATCCTTGCCTGCGAATCGAAGAACACAAGCAAGAACAAGAAAGATCACAACTGAATTGCAGATATATTGATGTAGCACTCGATAATTGGGGTCTCACAAACCGATGAACGGCGAAACTGTTCAAAGACAGATTTAATCTAAGCAAAACCCCACCCTAATGGTGGGGGTGGCGGCTGTATATAAAGGAGTAAGGGGCGTGTAAAACCCCTGGACGCGTCCTTAATGGACTCCAACACGATACAAAGCCGAACGGCCTAAAAGACGGTGTCGCAGCACCCTGATAGATTCTGAACGTCCACTTGTTTCGATGATTCCCGTCGACTCAGAAGGAATTTTGACATGGGACCAGATCCATTGGAAAGTTTATCTTCTCAGCTTTCCATACATATGTGGAACGTCCAAAACGGAGTCCGGATGCGATCTGGGCGTCCGTTTTAGTGCAGCCTGGTCCTGGACTCCGAGTTGGATTCGAAGTCGGCCACCCTGACAGATTCTGAACGTCCACTTGTTTCGACGATTCCTGTTGACACAGAAGGAATTTTGACATGAGACCAGAGCCATTGGAAAGGTTATCTTCTCAGCTTTCCATACATATGTGGAACGTCCAAAACGGAGTCCGGATGCGATCTGGGCGTCCGTTTTAGTGCAGCCTGGTCCTGGACTCCGAATTGGATTCGAAGTGGCTTGAGTTGGACATCCAACATGATTTGACCACCCTTGCTGGACTTGTGCGCCTCGTACCCCTTCTCCAAGTACTTCCTGATCCTCTCCATGGTTCCTAATCATAATTAAATCATTAGGTAGTAATCGATTCTCAAATGAACAAAAAGAAGTACTTAGGAACGAGTTCACCAGAATTCAATTGTCGGTATGAGCTCTAGTGATTGGTCCTTGAATATCAAGTAGAGGAGTGTTGTGTATATCCGAAGAAGTGATGTCCTCATCAGACATAGATCAAGATAAAGCTTAAAGCAAAGATATATCGTAGTCTAAAGACATCTTTATAGTTTTTTTACCGGTCTCAGTGTTTAGATGAAAAGATCAGATTTATAGAATAATGTCGTACTATAAAGAGAGGGTCATAGCTAGTAGCTTGAAGCTTAACTTGTGCCACTTTGATCAATTAGGTGTTCATGCATGCACTTGGATTTTATTTAGAACTCTCTCTGATTTTCCTTATAAAAACCGACATGAACGTAGGTTTTTGAAGGCTTATATATGTTGTAGCTAATTTTTAGAGAGGTACTCTTGTGACATTCCTTGAAACGGTTCTACCGCATGTGTTGCGCAATAATATCGTAGAGCGGTAGGACCGCGTGATGTGGCAACCAAAACCTAGTTAGCGGTAGCTAATTTCGACACAGGTGTTTTAGAGCATTTTCTCTCATACGGAAATCGGTACTAGCACAGTTGGGGTGCGGTACTACCAAACCTTATGAGGGTGGTACTACCGATATTTAAAGTAATAACTGGTTTCTGTGCATTTAATGAATCTCACAGCCTTTCAATTATAGGTGCGGCAGTACTGGCCACTACATGGTGGTAGTACTGTAATTCCTAATTTTGGGGATTTTGACCTCA
>CM070761.1:0-50984 GCA_036346245.1 Bonia amplexicaulis
ACACCGACAAGGAGTACATCATGGTACCCTTCAACCAAGGGTAAGTGCTTCACTAGTTGCCACACATATGTTTCATTTGTACTTTACATGCAGATGAACTTAGGATTAATCACCGTATGGCAACACATAACTAGGCATCACCGATTTTGCTTGTGATTGTACCAAAGTGGAGCAAGGTAATATACCTTGATTCCTCCTTAGAGCAACCACGACTTCACGTGCAAGAAGTACTTAATGTAAACTCATTTTCTCCATACATAACTCTATTGTAATATTTCTTTGTTTGCCACGCCGAGGCTAAGTTTTTGAATCACGAGGCGCTTGCCGATTATGTTGCCCAAGGAGGAACACACGACAAAAAATCCAAAGGACACACCACGACACAACACGCGATTTCCTGACCGCCACAACACAACAATCCTATATCATACTTTGTTATAATGCCTCTAGAATTGACAATACCGATGTATGTAATTCTATTTTTGCAAAGGCCACCAAGAGCTACAGTGGCAACGTATGTGGATTCTACGCTTGCCGCCATATGAAGGAAATCATGGGTACTAAGATCAATGATCCGTAGGTTTGTCGTCCTTCCAATAATTATTATTTTCTGATTATATATATGTATTTATGTTACACACACATGCTAATTAATGACTTAACATTGCTCCTAGCGACAGGGTGAACTTCGACGAAAGTGCATACGATCTTGACAATCTCGCGATATTCGTGGAACCATCTCCCACCTTGCTAGCAGAGGTCATAAATAAGAATGGAGAGTTCCACCGCATTGGTGATAATTAGATGTTGAAACATTGATTCAACTGCATAATCAAACAATTCTCCTTCAATTGAATTCGTTTGTCGATGTTGTGTAACGATTTTCATTCTATATATATATGTATGTGATCCGCCGCTTGTTACATTCATCGTGTATCGAATTTTGTTGTAATTTACTATGAGTTGCAATTAACTTATATCTCGCTATTTATCTCAGAATCACCGCTTGTCGCTTGAGGGCATGGCTAGCATATCCCGAGGCTAGCCAAAAGCAAAGAAATAAAATGGATGATATGGATATGGTACGCATTTGCTCGTTGTTACAAACCGCTCAGGTTGCGGAATGATATCACGACGCTTTTACAACCGATCGCTCGGATATACACATATCACGCACGTTAGTAATACAAACCGCTCGTGATATTGTGTATATCACGACGGTCTTGATTATTAACCGCTCGTGATAGACGAGTATCACGACGGTTGTTTAAACAAACACCGCTCGTGATAGTCTCAGACATGACGGTCTTGACTACTAACCGCTCGTGATAGTGAGGTATCACTGACGGTTGTTTATAAAAACCGCTCGGATATCGCACTATCACGCACGGTTAGTAGTCAAGACCGCTCAGATGAGTGTTATCACTGCACGGCTCAGAACCGCCTCGTGATAACCACCAACTATCATCGACATTTAAACACCGACGGCTTCAGAACTGTCGTGATGACGGTTCCAACCGCCTCGTGATAAGGCTGTCTCAGAAAGTGTTTATTACAACAAGATCTTCAAAGCAAGACCCTACTCATATATTTCAGCTTAATAATAATAATAATATCATACAAAATATATTCCAATAGATAAGACAAAATGTTCCATCAGCTACTTTCTAACATTCCATCAATAATGCATTACTTTGTAATGTTTCACTAGTTAATTAATGATGTTTCATAGTATACACTGCTTCAATGTTCCAACGCTTACTCGACGATCTTCCACACATTGTTATAAGTGAAATGTAGGATGGACTAATATTCCACATGTTTAGTTTTTGAAAGAGCATGTGAGAAGGTTCAAGATTTTGTCGAATGAACTATTGTCATTTGGATGAGTGAAAATTTAGATTTTGCGATTTTTCAAACAACTTATAGAAATAGATGATTTTAGAAAATTTGAATCATGAGATGATTTGGTTTGACCTAAATCATGCATAGTGACATAATGCATATTTCAACTAACGGGTCAAGTTATGAAGAACTTACTTGTAAATGATTTATTGGTCTTGATGTGCGATGTGCTTGAGATGATAGTCACCATAGAGGAGCCGCGTCCGTAACGATCAAGGTTTCCGTAAGATGACCGAGCTCAAGCATGGTACGAGAAAGTCGAGAAATGTTGAAGAAAAGTTCGAGCGACGGGTTACACCATGCGTTTGGTCGGTCTAAGTGAGACGTGATCCGATGGAACTAGAATAGAATAGATTTGTTGACGCGGCAAGCCGTTGATTTACTATAACTTTACTTAAGGGAGGAATCAAATAGGATAGAGCCCCATCGAAAAAGAAGAGAATAAGGATAGTGCGACGTATGGCTATGCTCTATAATTCACCAGGATCAATTCGAGCGCTTTTTGAAGAGGAATCGATGAAGCATGTCACAACCACATTCACGAATAGCAAAGACTTTTTAGGAACCAATTTAGAACTCAAGGAATAGAACCAACAAATGAATGACAAGAATACAAATAATGCAATGGAACCAGATTTTGAATTTTCGAATCCTTTTGAGGGCCCAAAAGAGGGCCGCCAACATCGAATCGCCATGCAAAATGGATGTGCCAACAATGGCGTGGCGCTATACGCACGGCATATAGTTTACCCCATATGTGTGAACTAGATAGCTCCCATATCTATTCCTAGTACGGGAGCAAAGCCCCATTGCGTCCTCGTCTTGAGATTGAGGCAGAGTCCAGAAGACATATAGCCCCGAGCCAAGCCGCCAACTCAACGCAGATACACTATCCGAGCTGAGTTTTCCTGCTGCCTCAAAACAAGTTACCGATTCTTGTCCACACGGTCAGAAGGGTGTTGGACGGCATGATGAAGTCCATTATCTCCGTGAGATAGAATCGATATCCACGAGTGCATCGTATAAACCGAGGTGCTTCCACTTAGGATCGACGGGCTTGGTTGAGGAAGAGGAAGTCCGCACTAGTGAGGTGGTGCTTGAGAGTAACTTGCCCATGACCACCTCAAAGTGGGTTTGCCATTTGGCGAGTTAGACTCGGTGGTCGAGTGCGCCATGCACCAAAGATCTTGATGTTGGCGATGCTTATGGTCTCGCACCCACAACCGCGTGTTGAGTCGGCGGCCGCAGAGCTGCTGCCGCCGGCCGGTCTCGCCGCCATAGAGACGCATGGGAAGGAGGAGGAAAGGCACATGCATAGAGGGGTAAATTACTAGAAGAAATAAGAGTGTTACGTAACAGGTTTTAGCTATATATAAGTTGCATGCCCGATCTTGTGTTAACTCTGTTGATTTTTCTTGTCCTTCAGATTAGTTTTAAGATGTTGGTGATTCTAAATTGATCCATTGGTTAAACAATGTGATTTATGTTCGCTCAAAAAATAAGTGACCTCAGAACAAAACCGCCGCGCTTAAGAACCGAAACTGCGCCATTGAGAGCCCGGCCCATTCGAATAGATTGTGGTTTTGTGCAACGCTTAGACCATAATACCTGGTTATTTGTCACCTATCAATATATCTCGTGTTTCGCAACTCGTGCTCACCATAGTACCAAAGATTTCTGTAGTTTACCGAGAAACAATGTCTCACATATAAATTTAAGCAATCCTGCACACAAACCCAAGAGGACGTTATTTTGGGGTATGATTTATGATATTTGACTGCAGCTTATTAGTGTAATAAATAGTGATTATTTAAACATACGGAAGCTATAATTGCACTGAAAAGCTAAAAAGCACGCCCCCAAATCTAGCTAGCTAGGTCAGGTGGTGTAGGCAAGGTAGGTCCTTATGTGAGACGTGGAGAAGCCATTAAAATTGAGCTGCATGCAGTGGAGTACGCTCCAACATCGTGGAACACCAGCCAGTCCCCAACGCCCAACTCTGGCAGACGGTACCCGTGACCACCTTATCAAACGAGTCGAGCGTTGGGCCGAGCACCGTCGACAGGTACATCTTCCTTCCCGTCGACTGGACGACTTGACACCGGCACGGGGCGTGGAACATAGTTCTCGAAGTGGACGCAACAGAGGGTGCCGAACATGCCGTCATCGATCCAGTATCCCGCACCTCGCCGCGGGTGCGCTTCCCGAAGATGCGCGCGGCGAGAGTGAACGTGTTCTCGGCGAAGTAGCGCCCCGGTTCGGCGATCACCTCGACACCCTGCACATCACCAAAGTGCAGGGAAAAGTGTTGATCACCTTGCTGCCTCTCCAAACGTGGAGCCGCCAGCCCTGAATCCCCGCCGATGTTGAGCACGCGCATGGGCGGCATGCCGAGCGCGGCGGCGGCGTCGAACGCCGCACGGGCGGCCTCGATGGCGCTGCCATAAACGCCCACGCGAGACACGGCTGAACCCACGTGGAACGATACGCCAACGACGGCCATTCTGAGGCTACGCGCGGCGGACAGGAGCGACAACACCTCCTCTTGGTGCGCACCGTACTTGGTGCCCAAATCAAGCTTGGCATCACCGTCATCAGGGGCCTTAAGCCAGCAGCAGCCGGCACTTGGGGTGGCAACGTTTGATCTTATAGACCTCCTCATATGAGTCAAAGGTGGTGAGGCTGATGCCCACACTCGCCGCGTACTCGACGTGCGACTCGAGCTTGCATGGATTTGCGTAGAGGATACGGTCGGCCGCAACGCCGAGCGCGAGCACGGCCTCCATCTCTGCGCGGCTGGCGCAGTCGAAGCCCACGCCGAGGCCGGACAGCGCCCGAGGAGCGCCGGGTTCGGGTTGCACTTGACGGCGTAGTACGGCCGCACGCCCTCTAGGCCACGGCGCCATGCCGCGAACAGCTCGGCGACCTTGCCGAGGTCCAGCACATGGAACGCGCTCGTCGCAGCGGGATCCGCCGTGACGATGGTCTTGACGAGGTCCGTGATGCCGTCCTTCTGGTTCACCTCGTCGCGCGCGATGGTGAGCACTTCCTGGCCTGTCACGACGGGCGCCTCGAGCACGGCCCGTTTGTCTCGGGCGGCTTCGGCCATGCACACTTGCAGGTGTGGCTACTACAACGCGCGCGTTCCTGATAACCTAGGAGACTGAATATATGCGCCGGCAGGTGTGGCTCACAACCCCAGCGCGACACGTGTTATCTAGATTGCGAATTCTTGATAAGTTTCAGTACAGTAGGCAGCGCATCTTACCCAAATTACGAGTCCGTTGAGTGCGCTGTGCAGTCACGTCTTACCCAAATTAGAATCGGCTGGTGCGACAACTTAGGCGGCGTTTAGCACATTAGCCAAAAATCAACTAACCTTCTATCACTAACTATAAAAAGCTAATATCAGATAGTTTATTGAAATCTAGACATCTTATCACAGTCGGTTTACCAAATCGTCGATATTAAATGCAGTCACAAACAGTTTAGATTTAGAGACCGTCTGTTGCTGCTAGCACTAAAATAGTTTGTGAAAGATAATATCACATATGGTTTTAAACAAGAACCATCTATGATAATTCACGATAATTATGTATGAAATTTCACTCGCCTCGCCATGTCACCGATCCGTGGCATCTCCCTAGATCTTAATCTCACCCTCCATTCTCTCCGATCGAACGGCAGCACCGGTCTTTCCCACCTCTACACCTTATTAATCTCGAGATACCGGTCTTGCCATTCTCCCGAGAGAATTGCAGATATCACAAACCATTTTTAATCCAAACTAATGATCAACATACCACGACGGTTTCTACCATAAACCATCTATGATAGTCACAGCTATGAGTTAATAATCGTCAGTAATAGCAAGTATCACATACGGTTCGAAAGTCGCCGGTGATAATCTCATATCATTATTGACCCATAAACTCGATGGCTCATCAAACCGTCTGTAATAACATGAAACAAAACCGATTTTGCAAAATCAAAATAGAATTGAGTTTGAGTTGAATTTGAGATTTTCTTCCTCCTTAGCCTAATCCACACTAATCTCAAAGCAAAGCAGCCCTTAATCCTTGCCATCACAACCGGAATGGGGGATCGACTTCAAAGACTATTCTCGTCCGAAAACCCACCGCCATACCAAGTCTCACCACCGCCACACCCTCTTCATGACAGCCCCCACCGTGCCTTTCCCCGTCCCACACTATTGGTCGCCCGCCTGCACTCGTGGCAGCTCGCCAACCCGATCTGTCGCCGTGTCCTTGCTTTTGCCGCCGTCTCTTCGCCGCGCCACCGCTTCTCCACCGCAGAGCCCCTTGCAGCCTTGCCTCTTTCGCCTCGACACCCGAACCGACCCAAGGGCATGGCACACCGCTGGCGCCCAATGCCACCGCCTCGCCCTTTTTCACAACCGACCGAGACACACCGCCTACTTCACCTATTTAAGCAACCAAGGACTCCACGGTGAATTCAACATCTCCGCCAATCGACACACCCCAAAGGCCCATCGCCACCTCCATTGCCGTAATTGTCAAATCCCCAAAAGATGAACCCTAACTCAATGTCGGCCTTCCGCCCATAGTTCTTCAATTGCCTTCACAAGAGTGTCCTAGTACTCCCAAACCAACCCCACCACCTCGCCTTAGCCCTCCTCTTCCCCGCCGAAAGCCACTTCACGATCGAACCACCCTACCATGGATGACCCAACTCGCTTCCTAGCCGATCCCATCCATGGCGTTTATCGCGAAACCACCGTAACACCTCGCAGCCATCGTTGTCTTCCTCTCGCTCCGCACGGCGCAGCGGGAGGTAGAAGATGACATTGTTCATCCGATCAAACCGCCGAACTGCTGGTCGAACCCGCCCGCCTGCTCGTACCGATCGAGCCCGAACCGAGCGGTCACACCAACCCGCCGCCCGCCTGCTCGTCCGACGAGCCGCTTTGTCTCTGTTAAGCTGCATCGAGTCGCCGCACCGGTTGCACCCAACCCGAGCCCGGCGAACAAGATCGAGCCCAATGAACAAGAATCGATCAACCTAATGTAACACCCACCAAACAATGGCCCGAATGCTACCATCTTCTAGCTAATAATAAAACTTCTAACAATTAATCCAAAATAATTAAACAAAGCTTAACTAAACAATGCTTAATAATAACTGGATAAATGTAAATGCTCTAGTTCCATAATAAAAATGGAAACGATAACAAATAGTTCTAATCATTATTACAATTAAAACTAATGAATAATAAATGAACCAATTGTTAACCACCAAGAAGCTAATAGAGACCGCTTTATTTCTTAATGAAGGAATTGTGCACGTGAATCAACTAGCCATTCATGTCCCCATGTATGTTGATCTCACATTGGTACCTAAAATAAACAAACAACAACAAGGGTGAGTCCAACGACTCAAAGAAGTATAATCAGAATAAATGCAAGCATGAATATTAACTCTCAAGTTAAACATATTACATATGAATTTCATGCTATGCATTATGATCAAAAGTCCATTCTCTCTTCGATTTTACCGGTAATGCGGAGTGAGCATCCGCAATGCTCACCCATGCCTGCACTCCTGCAGTGGACAATTGCCCACACTCCTACAAGTGGGATCTCGACGCTTGATCACCATGTGACCAAGACTTCAATAATTTCAGCATGATGCATATATGTGAATGTATCAACAAGATAAACAGTCATTCAACATACTATGCATCAATTCAATCTCAAATAAATGCTATAATGTAAACGTAATATTCATAGCATTAACAACTCATAACTTTACTGAAATTCATAAGTAAAGCATTCATAACTCAAACATCACTCATAATATTCAAATCATCCAATCACACGATTATAATAACAAGGTTATACTTGCCTTAACCCGAGACAACGATTTAACAATGAAGGCTAAACCCCGTAATCCTCTCTCCTCCTGAATAATTAATTAATAATTACTAATATGACAGCAGCGGGTTTCTAGATATAAAATAACAGCAACCCCAATTATCCCAACAATTTATCTCAAATTAAATCCCCAACTCCCTCGGCCAATTCTGCCTATCCACAGGCAGCCGACATTCCAAAAATCATAACTTCCAGTACGTAACTCCAAATTAAGCATTCTCAGACTCTATGGAAAGATAATTAAATTATCTACAAAACTTAGTTGGACAGACTTTCTGATTCTGCCATTAACTAGCCGATCCAAACCCTTTTCTAAAGCATCAATATTCACGTCGGACTCTCTGGACAGCGCACTAAAACAGACATAACTTTCGCCCAGAAACTCGGAATACGGACTCTTTACCTCTTTGGAAAGCTAAGAAACTTATCTACAACTTTCCCAATTTGAAGGACTCCGAATCGCCACTATTTCCGTCGCACAAACCGATCTACTAAACCCTGTCCAGAACTACCCTGATCTGCAGAACAGTAGCACTAGAAAATTCATAACTTTCGCACACAGATCCAAATAACGTGTTCTTGTACCTCTGAAAGATAATCAAACCTCTACAACTTTCTAGAAGGAGTCCAGACCTGAATCCCGACGAAACTAGATCAAAACCTCCGACCAACAGAAACTGTCTTAATAGATCCGAAACCGACGAATCTAACTCGATTAAAAACTCATCTAGATGTTGACAGGGATTACCCTTGACGACACGACGATTTAACACGCCGACGAACACGACGACGAACACGCCCGCGATCTCCTCCTCTCCTTCCTCCGGATCCACGCGGTACAGCGATTTAACGCCGGCAACGGCGCACCGGGAGGAGACGACGCCGACGGAGGCGACGACGACGACGAAGGCGACGATGACGACGACGACGCAGCGACGACACGGCACCGGAGGGCAGCGGCACCACGGCGGAGGCGATACCGGCTGGGCGGCTGGAAGGCGCGATCGGCGCAGGGCGGCGGCCGGCGGCGACGCTGCCAGGGCAGCAGGGCGCAGCACAGGGCGCAGGCAAGACAGGTGGGCGGCGCCTAGGGTGGGGCTGCTAGGGTTTTAAGAGGTGGCCTCCTCCCTCTTGGGCCTAAAATCCCACCCAGGCCAAGGCCTAGGCCCAGTTGCCTTAGATTTTCGTAAACCCTCAAAACTCTTATAAATTTAATTATTTCACATAAGTCCATCTCTATTAATTATACAATTAATTAAACAATTTCTGGGGTATTACATTCTACCCCTTAAACGAATTCTACCCCGAATTCTAACTACAAACACAACAGAAAACAAAACAACCAACTAGCAAAACACGCACCGACGTGAACAACGTTGGCACTGCGCCAGATGCGAGACTCCAACCCCTGTTGCTCTCTCTCTCGTCATGTATCAGAGCACTTTGACATACAAAGAAAGTCTTGTTTCTCAACACTTTTTCTCGCCTTTCCATTCCGACCGCTTGGACTCAAAGGACAAATCTTGCTCAATAACCAAAGGTTCTAGAGCGATGTGAACTCCGGTCTCGCAAGTACTTTCTCAACATGGACACGTGATCTCGTGCCCATTTCCATATGACCCTCCTATAAGCCCAAATCTCGTGTCCATTTCCCATATGACCCTCCTATAAGCCCAAAACCCTATTTATTTCAATTTTTGGATTTTCTTTGTTTATTATATTTCTTTATTCCTAGCTCAAACCTTCGGCATGGAATTAATTTATTTTAAATTGCTTTTGTGTGACTTGAAGGAGCTGGAAGGAGAAGCCCAAGTTCGTGCCCACCCACCGAGGAAGTCGAGCTAGTTGAAATCGAGACCGCAAGCCAAGTCACGATACTTTGACCATTTTGAACCTATCTTTACTTTAATTATTAATTTATCTGTATTTTCATTATGTTATTTTCAAGTCAATATTTTATGTATAATTACTCTTTAGAATGACATGATATTATTTATGTCCCGCCACCAAAAGCCCGCCTAACTTGATGGCCATATTCACCGTGACAAAACTTAGTAGTATTAATTATGATAATAATGTAAACATGGTAGCTTAGGAACTCATCAAAATCTTTTCACTATTAAGAATGTTAGTATTCATCTAGAATTTTGAAAAGATGGATCTAGGGTAAGCGAGGATCACAGAGGTGAACCAAGACCTTATCTTAGGGTGGAGGCTTTCGTGGATTGGTGGCAGTGCCACCGCACCGAATATGGGTTTGTGCATGGATGATGCCTGAAAACATAAGGACTAGACCCTTATGCGAGTAAAGAACACAAGATCCGCCCAACCACAAGCGCTGATTTTGTCAAACTTGGTTTAGTAACCGCCAAGTTCAATTGAACCTCGCGAATCAAGGGGAAGACCGAGGTGAGTTCGATGGAAGGTGGTTAACCATACAAAAGAGGGATCATATGGGCTGATGAGATCTATGGGGTTATCTCGAGCTTATGGGGATCTAGGACCTACTAGATGGAGGCTATATAAAGAATTGAGCAAGGAACAACTTTGTTTTCTTAACTCGTCATGGAGTTGAAAGATCTTGTGGGTAAAGCAGGCAACTCGCAGAGTCATAAAATGATGGTATTCGAATACGCCGTGCTTCCGTAAATGAAGTCGTGTTTAATGGGTGAATCCAGAGCAAAGCATAAGTAGATTTGAGAATGGTTTGGTAATGTGGAATGTTGATAATCACGCTTGAAAACCCTTTACCTTAATGAAGTTACTTTCAAGTCTTTAATTGATTTTCAACTAAAACCCATCCACACAAAGTAATAAACATGTTTCCTTTACTTGCTATACCATGCATATAGTTATTGTTAGGCTTGTGACTTGGTCAGTACGATAGTTGTACTCATACTTGCTAAAAACATAAATGTAAACCGCCAACTTTGAGGAGTCGGAAGACTAAGAGGAGGTATTCTATGATGTAGAAGAAGCTTGGGATTAGGTCGCTCGCTCAAGTGTGTCTGTGGTGTGTTTTGTTGTAATGTAAATTAAGGCATTTGGCCCTACCATGAAACTTGGCTTTAAGCCCTTATAATGTAATAAAGTCGATTTTTGTTCTTGAGCTTATGCTGGCAATGTTATACACTCTATGGATATAACTCACACCTGAATGCCCCGGGGCTATGAGGAATTCATAACGCCCCGAAATGGGGTGTTACAGAGTGGTATCGAGCCCGCTTGCTTGACCGAGGATGACCCTAAGCACTAGGGATTTATTTTACAAAAATTATTTTGGTTATAAAATGATTTACCCAAAATTCTAGTAATATTCCCAGATATCTCTTTTTCTCACCTATGCTAGTCTTATATTAGTTAAGTTTGATTTCTAAAATACTTATATCAACTCTTATCTAATCTCAAAATTTGGTGTTATGAAGATGCAACGCCATGTTTTTCTCAACCCGAGGCTCTATCCGGATGGGTCACTTTCGGCGATGCAAAGATACTCTATGCTACTGTAATGCCGCCGATATTTTATACAAGAGCATTGATTGTTCATGGCAAGTCGTATGACCGAAAGCTCGGTATATTTGGAACCACTACCACTGCACTGATATCCAACGAAAGTTCCACTACCATCATGAGGAATCGACGCCATACATGATGCAAAGAAAGAAAGCGTGGAATATCTTCGCCACATTATGAGGATGAATTTGATGAGTCACCTTTCTATCTCATTCCGCAAGAAGATGAAGAAGGAACCGCTTTTGTCCCAAATCCGTAACTAGAAGATGATCCAAGAATGAAGGAAGCCGATCGGTCATCGCTCGGAGACCATGTGGAGGTCACCCCATGGTTGTGATGAGTAATTAATTTTGATCTAGAAAGATTGAGTTTGGTTTTGAGGTTTGAGTGGATATACGACCACTTTGGGCGTGGTCGGGCACCGTAGGAGTACGATTGTTTTAGACATGGCTCAAGCCAACCAAAGTCGACGACCATTTTGTTCGTGGTCGAAGTCGCTCGGTGGTTTACACCACGCTACGGCTTCCTGAAACTTGAGCGTAATCGAAGTCATTCCGCTGTATACCACCATCGCTTTGGCATTCTCGGCAAATTTGACCGTGGTCGAGGTCATTCGAGAAGTATACGTCCACGCTGAGCGAAATCAAGAACCAACCGGTAGCGACACCACGCCAGGAGTCACGCCACGCTGGCCATGGTCGGAGGCCTGGTCATTTACGACCATCGCCAGAAGTTTCAACTCGCTGGTCGTAGTCTGTAGCCCGGCCGCAGAAGTCGACCACGCCAGGCGCCAAGCTCGACCACGATTGTGACATTCGCATCGACCACGCTAGCGCAGTCGACTCGCGGTTCGACCATCGCCAGAGTACGACCACGCCAGGATCGAGCCCACCACGCCGCGGTCGACCACGCTAACGGCTGGAGTATCAACCACGCTACGCTAGGGTCTTCACCACGCCAGTGATCAGCATCACCACGCTAGCACGGGTTTGAACGTGGTCGGCAGTGACTTGGGTCCACGACACGCCATCGCCCGCCTCGACCACTTTGGCGATTGGGTGTTCCCCGCGACACCGAGGACTTCAACCACAACCGAACCTGACAAATGACTGAACAAAACCAAAGTCTGGCTTATTTTCCAACTGATGCCCACATCGCCGCGTACTCGACGTGCGACTCTGAGCTTGCATGGATTTGCGTAGAGGATACGGTCGGCCGCAACGCCGAGCGCGAGCACGGCTCCATCTCTGCGCGGCTGGCGCAGTCGAAGCCCACGCCGAGGCCGGCCAGCGCGCCGAGGAGCGCCGGGTTCGCTGCACTTGACGGCGTAGTACGGCCGCACGCCCCAGGCCACGGCGCCATGCCGCGAACAGCTCGGCGACCCGCCGAGGTCCAGCACATGGAACGCGTCGTCGCAGCGGGCCCGTCACGACGGGCGCCTCGAGCACGGCCTGTTTGTCCGGGCGGCCGGCCATGCACACTTGCAGGTGTGGCTACTACAACGCGCGCGTTCCTGAAAACCTAGGAGACAAAATATATGCGCAGGCAGGTGTGGCTCACAACCCCAGCGCGACACGTGTTATCTAGATTGCGAATTTTGATAAGTTTCAGTAGAGTAGGCAGCGCATCTCACCCAAATTACGAGTCCGTTGAGTGCCTGCAGCAGTCCGTCTTACTCAAATTAGGAACGGCTGGGTGCGACAACTTAGGCGGCGTTTAGTACATTAGCCAAGAATCAACTAACCTTCTATCACTAACTATAAAAAGCTAATATCAGATAGTTTATTGAAATCTAGACATCTTATCACAGTCGGTTTACCAAATCGCCGATTAAATGCAGTCACAAACAGTTTAGATTTAGAGATCGTCTCGTGTTGTCGCTAGCACTAAAATAGTTTGTAAAGATAATATCACATACGGTTTTAAACAAGAACCATCTATGATAATTCACAGATAATTATGTATGAAATTTCACTCGCCCGCCATGTCACCGATCCGTGGTATCTCTCCTAGATCTTAATCACACCCTCCATTCTCTCTCCGTAATCCAGGCACCGTCTTTCCCACCTCTACACCTTATTAATCTCGAGATACCGGTCTTGCCATTCTCCTCGAGAGAATTGCAGATATCAAACATTTTTTAATCCAAACTAATGATCAACATACCATAGACGGTTTCTACCATAAACCATCTGTGATAGTCAACAGCTATGAGTTAATAACTGCTTGTAATAGCAAGTATCACATACGGTTCAAAATCGCCGGTGATAATCTCATATCATTATTGACCCATGTGGCTCATCAAACCGACTGTAATAATATTTTTGAACTGCTTATGATAACTTATAGTAGAGTACTTGTTGCATTGCAGCGCACTTGGTTTTTGTGTCGTCAGCTTCAAATTCTGTCAAGTTTCAGTACAGTAGACAGTCACGTCTTACGAAACTCTTCTTGGCCAGTCAATCTGCTGAATTGCAGGCAGTGAACAGTGCTCGTGTAGTACGTTAATAAAGCTCATTAACAACCCTTGCCATTTCTAGCGTACACTGGAATATTAGTGACTGACTGTCTCCTGTCATTTACTTACGGTACTCACGTTCAGAATGGCAGTGGCGCCGCCAATTTATTTGTCAGCCTCAGATAGGAAAACTATGGTCGGAGATCCAAGAGACGTTCAGCAGAGGTCACTGCAGCAACGGATCGAATTTGAATGCTTGCAAGAATTGCGAAACAAAAACAGGAACTAAGGCGGAACAATTCCATCGGACAAGAAAACATACCAGAAAAATCTTGGTATTGATGAGAAAACTGACAGTGTGCTCACCTTTGGAACAAAACAATAATAATAGCTCTTAGTGCGTCCACATCACCACTTTTTACAGAGCCCTCTAAATTTCTTCGAATACGCTGAGGTCGACAGCCTTCCGACGCTTGATCGTGTTAGGGGAGACCAGCCCACACGCCTCCGAGCCCAGGTCCTCCGACCTGATCGCAGACGCCACCGCCTCCCCTCACCGCTCCTTCCTGTCCTCCTCCCGCCCGCCCCCGCCTCACCTTCTGGGTCTATTCTTTATGTAACACTGGCCGAGAGAGAGCCCACTCCAGCCCATCTCACAGCCCATAAAAGAGAGAGCCCGAGTGAAAAGCAACTGATATTTTTGCCCTCCCCATGCTTATCCACCTTCTGGCCGCCGTTTCCCTTGCATCGCTGCCGCCAAGACGCGCCGCCGGGCGCCGCCGCCACCTCGCCGCCGCCGCCACTTGTTACTCTCCGCTGCCGCTTGTCGCCGCCGCAGGCCGCTGCCAAGCGCCGCCAGACCGCCTGCCTCCCCATGTGCCGCCGCCGGTGCGCCATCCCCGCCTGCTGTACTCGGCCAAGCCCGCCGCCGTCAAGCGCGCCCGCCGCGATGCATCCTCCGCTCAGCGCCGCCTCGCCCGCCCCGCAAGATGGGGGCAAGGGAGAGCCAGAGCCGTGAGGGGGAGGCAAGGGTCCGCCGGTGAGGGAGTGAGGAGAACCGCCACAGTGAGGAGAAAGAAGAGAAGGAGGGCGGCGCATGGAAAGAAAAGAAGGGAGCCAAGTGAAAGAGAAGAAAGAAGAGAGCGCCGCGATTGGAGAGAGAGAGAGAAGGAAAAAGGAAAGGCCAGGAGCCGGTCATCAAGGAAAGGAAAAGAAAGAAAGAAAGGAAAGAAAGGGAGAAAGGAAAAAGAAGAGAGGAAAAGGTGACTTGCCGCCAGATCCGCCGATCCGCCAAGGAAAAGGAAGTAGTGCTCGACCAACCGGCCGTGGTATGCCTCAAACCTTCTCCCTCGCTTATTTCCAGCTCTGGGCATAAATTAATATATCGATAATTAGAATTGATGCATGAATATTTAATTAACTATGAATATAAATGTCTGTATCGGATCGCGCATCGTTGATCCGGTCGATCCGCGGGTGGTGAGAGAAGGGAGGGAATAAATTGAGGTTCAATAGTGTGATCGATTAAAGTGGGATTATGTGTAGATTTTGATCATGCTAGTATATATGATGAAACTCAAATGTTCAAATTAATTAAGCACCGGACAATGGGATGTTGCCCGTGGGATGGAATGGGTTTTGTCGAATTGGGCGCTAGAGCGATGTCATTTGCTCGTACTTGAATGTATTGTATGAGTGATGACTTGAAATAGTTAATGATTGTTTAGGGGCGGTTCAAGTCTGCGTCATTAACGCATCGGTCACGTTACAGCAAGTGCATGGTAGAACAGAAATATGGCTAATGTTTGTTATTCAGACCATGCTATGATTTATAGTATTTGAGATGTTGCATGATTATGTGCTAACATACCTTGACGAGTAACGCTTATGATTAGACATTCACATTTGAGGCATATTGCATCATGCAAATGCATAAGAGCCAGTCGGTGAGAAAGTCATGACTAGTCCGGAGTGCTCTTGAATAAGAGCCGTGTCGATGATAAAGTCAAATGACTAGTCCGAGTGCTCTTGAATAAGACCCACAGAGTTAGGCAAATGAGTGGTCCATCGACGGGTGGACCCTCCGCTATACCAGATAAGCTACAAGCATGAGTATATGACATGCTTTGTATGATATTGCATTGCATGGAAGTGATGTAGAAGGTGATAGTTACGTACAGCAGTGATTATAAATATGAGAGCATACAGATGCATTGCATGATATTGCATTGTGGAAGTGATGAGAAAGTGATATGCTTATAGACTTGTGATTTACGCCATACATAAAGATTGACTTACGCTTACATTTACAAAGATTGATTTACGTTTATGCTTTACGTATATAGAATTGAATTACGCTACGTATATAGGATAGATTTACAATATAGCTATGCTCTAACTTACACCATGCCGTGAAATTGATTGAATTGCTAGGTGTGTTGCTTATCGTGGTGTCATTTAGTCTCTGACTCACCTTGCTTTGTCGTTATTTTTAGGTGAATGACTACATGCATGGAATGGGATAGAAATTTTGGCACCACACATGTAACACCAGCTTAGCCGCACGCTAAGGATTTATGTTTAACCCAAGGTTTAGTTCTCGATGGCTCGTTGTTTGGTCTAGCTTGCTTAAGTAGCTAGGCTTATGTTATAGCTTGTGAAATATGAAGCTAGTTATCGTGTATTTATCTTATAGTATTTGTGATTTGCTCCTATGGGTAATCATATAAAAGAACAGAGAGGTGCTAAAAGTTGAATTAGCAACACTTTGAATTGTAATGGTGGTAGTATCTTGGGCCCCGTGGAGGGCCGAGGTGTTACAATGGTATCGAGCGGCGTTAGGTCCGTGGTAAATAAATTTGATAACTTAGCTTAAATTATTCAACTAAAAAATTGATTTAGGCCTAATAATAAATTTGACACACTTTGTTGCACAAGAGAATTGGGTTTGGGATTTGCATTGTATATGCTTTCCCTAATTGGGTTGTGGATTTGTACTACGCTTGTTGATTGTGAGTTGATTGTGTGATTGCTTCTTGTGAGCAGATGCCGAGAGGTAGAGGTCGTGGTCGCGGACAGCCGAGGTCGTCGGAGGCCGTAATGTGGTCGGTCCAAGCTGAGCCATCGTTAGAAGTTCAGCAGAGGCACCGACATGGAAGTTGGGTCACGGCCCAGAGTCGGTCTGTGCAATGTCTTCAAATTTGTTATGGAGTTATAGAGGAGGTCCGCGACGACAAGCGCCGTCACGAAGCCGAATCAACTGTTGTTATCCCGACTGCCTCGCCGTGACGAGCCAAGAATGGCCTCGCGAATGGATGGCATTATGGTTGGATACTTTTGACGGACGGCACGCCACCCAAGCCGCAGATCGGTTGGCGCCTATAGGCGCCTGAGGCCCTAGAGATGACCTCACGCTTAGAGCTTGGGCTTCGCTGAAAGGTTTATGGACATTTGGTGGGAGGGAGTCCTTTCACCAGCACATCTGCCCAAGGTCCAGCCCACCGGGAGGTCTTCACGAGCGCCTGGGCTACCACCTAATCTCTTGTGGAGAGTATGGAGGTTGCCCTGCCGACCGCAAGGAAATGAGTCAGCACGAGGAGAGCGTTCAACGACTTGATCCGCTCAGACGCTGGTCGCAATAGTGACCTTGAGAAGGCCAGGTTCCGCCAGGGCTCAACCCGAGTATCGCATGTTATGGTGCTACCGCCACGTGACTTTAGGTCCGGGTTGAGCAGCGAGGATGGAGATGGAGATGCACCTCACCAAAGGGTCGCAACCCTCCGGTGGTCTGAAAGCCTGGGTGACCAAGAGGAGCTATAGAGAGAGGTGGGCCATCTGGTCCGCTCCTAAGAAGCCTGTGAGTCGACGCTCTTCACAGCCCATCCAAGTCTAAATCATTGACATCGCCGCCTCGCACCACCAATTTTATGCCTTGTCCAAAGGCATGATTTGTTTTATGTGGTGGTGAGCACCGAGTCAATGTTCCCGGATGGGAGAGTAAATGACACGTGGCCTGATGGGCCACATGGAGAAGGTTTGTCGCCGAATCCCTCCAAAGATCATCAAGTGGGAGCCGATTCCGCCATCGCATGCCTCATCTCGGGTCACCCAGTGTTGGCGCTGCCCGGCCAGCCTCCTTCCCGAGCCACCGATGGTATTAATGCCACCTACCCCTGCCATTCACTTCAAGATGCTGCACCGCCCCTTCCGGATGTCATTACAGAAGCGCTTGTTTTGTTGCCCCGCCCCAGTTCTACATACTGCTCGCCATCGGTCTGCAAGTCACCGATGTGTACAGTTAGTGAATTCACATGCTTTCGCATTTTGACCGTGCCACTTATTCCTTTGTTTCTAGTGAGTTTGCTAGAAAGGCAAAATTAAGTTTGCAACAGATTTCACAAATTACCATTTCTCCATTATTGTTAGCTCTATGGTTTGTCCTGATATAGTCTCCATATATATAGGATTTTATGGCTAACCTCATGGTTATTCGATAGAGAATTTTGATGTTATCCTCAGAGGATTGGTTGCATCGCTACCGCAATGATTTCTTCGGAGGACAATCACTTTGCAAGCTCCTTCGTGGGGAGGAGTTTTTCAGGAATGCATCTGGTCTTTGTGTTGGCCACTGCTCGTCGACGATGTTTAAGTGTGGGTTATCTATCACTTATGAAAATCGAAGCGCGCTTTTGCACATTGAGGATATTCCAATGGTATGTGAGTACTCCGACATATCAAGAGCTTCCGGAATGGCACCCAAGAGATGTGGAGTTTAGGATTGAATTTGTTCCTGCACCGACCTATCTCTATGTCCCCGCATCTGCTTAGCACCACCACCCAAGAAGAGTTGAAGAAGCAATTGATGGGTTGTGTCCAAGGGGTTGATCTGTCAGAGTGTGTCACCTGGGAGCCCCGCCTATTTATCAAAAGAAGGATGGGAGTTAAGATGTGCATAGATTATCGTGTTTTAATCGGGTGACCATCAAGAATAAATACCCGCTGTTCGTATTGAGGACTTGTTTGATCAATTCAGGAGCCAATGTGTTTTCCAAAATTGATCTACAACTGTATAATCGATTCGAAAAGGAGCAAGATATTGAAAAGATGTTTTCACAGGTATGGGCACTATGAGTATAAAGTTATGTCCTTGACTAACGAATGCCCCTCGTTTTATGGAACAATGAACATCATGCTACACAAGTATTTGGATGACTTTAGTTGTGTTCATTGATGATATCTTGATTTATTCCAAGACGGAGGAGGAGCAGCATTTGAGGCTTGTGCTTGAGACTCCGAGAAAAATCAACCCTTTGCCAAGTCGAAAAGTGTGAGTTCGGATTTCAAGGGCTTTCTGGGACATGTGATTAACCGAGAGGGCATTTCAAAGAGATCCAACCAAGATTTCAACAAGAGTAGACCAGACCATCCAATGTTGAGAAATTTTCGCTTAGTTGGGTACACTGCTGTGAAAGACTTTATTATTGCTAAGCCAATGTCTCAACTCATTTAAGGGTGTGAAATTCCAAAGGATCCCGTGACAGCCATTCACCTGATGCATCGCAAGTGGGTTTAGGTTATGCTCATGCAAGATAGCAAGTGGTCGTGAGTGCGTCATGACACCAAAGAAACATGTGCACTACCCTACTCACGATTTAGAGCACAGTGGTTTTTGTTTCAAAGATTGGAGGCATTATTTGTATGTAGAACTCGTGATATTTTCATCGACCATAAGAGCCTCAAGTATATCTTCACCGTAAAGAGTTGAATTTGAGGCAAAGAAGGTGGTTGGAATCAAAGATTATGATTCTCACTCTCCAAGACTCATCCGCAAAGCAAATGTGGTTGCCGATGCCCTTAGTCGCAAAACGACACCTCCATCAGGGTCGCTTGCTGTCGACTTTGAACGGATGGGAATTTCCTGTCTATGCCAAGACACATGTGTAGAGACATGCTTGTTGCCTAATCAGCACCTTAACGGGTGAAAGAAGCGCAACAAAGACGATAGATTGCTTCAAAAGTGAGGAAGCGTCTGATGAAGGAAATTCGGGACTTCACCTTGATGAAGTATCACAGGTTTAGGCCGCTTTGCAAAAGGCTCAGTCAAGGGATGATATTTTGAGAGGCTCATCGCACTTCAGACACGGTACATCCTGGCGAGACCAAGATGTATCGGGATTTGAAAAGAGTTTTGGTGGAAGAGAATGAAAGTGGATGTTATGCATTGTGGCGCCCTACGGATTTGTTAACAAGTGAAGGCGCAAGCGCCCTATAGGACTAATGCAGCCTTTAGAGGTTCCACAAGGGCTATGGGATGATGTTACCATGGACTTTGTAGCTCGCTTGCCTCAGAGCCGCCGAGGTAAGGATGCGGTGGGTAGGTGGACCGAATCAAGAAGTCTCAGACTTCATCCCTATCTCACGACTTCTAATGAAAGTGATTTGGCACTGCTCTGCATGCGAAGATAGTGAGATTGTAGCCCAAACCAGAGTTTCGGACAGATGCCAAATTTGTTCCAAGTTTTGGGAGAGCTTGCAAAGCGCTTAAAACAAAACTCACTTAGTACCGCTTTCCACCCATGTACGATGGGCAATCCGAACGCACTCATTCAAACACTAGATATGTTGAGGTCCTGTGGTCGCGGAAAGGTAGCTAGGAGGATCACTGGCATCATGAGTTTACTCACAACAACAATACCATTCCAAAGAGTTCGCCCATTTGAGGTTTCAGATGGATGGAAATGCAGATCGCCACTTTGTTGGGATGCCATAGGCGAAAAGGCGCCTCTAGGTCCAGATTGGGTCCAATGCATGACTGGAACGAGTGGCGAGATTAGACAGACCATGCCCGTGAGTAGGCGTAAGAGCTATGCGGATGTAGAATAGATTTAGAGTTCAAGTGGGGATCATGTACTTTGAGAGTGTCTCCGATGAGGACATCACTTCTTCGGATATACACAACACCCTCCACTTGATATTCAGGACCAATCACTAGAGCCGCCACCACAATTGAATTTATATGAGCTCGCTCCTACTTTTTGTTCATTTGAGAATCGATTACTACCTAATGATTTAATTATGATTAGGAACCATGGAGGATCAAGAAGTACTTGAGAAGGGCTACGTATGCACGAGTCCAGCAAGACTGGTCGAATCATGTTGATGTCCAACTGCCGACTTCGAATCCACCCGAGTCCAGGACCAGGTCACTAAAACGGACGCCCAGATCGCATCCGGACTCCGTTTTGACGTTCCATATGTATGGAAAGCTGAGAAGATAACCTTCCAATGGCTCTGGTCTCATATCAAAATTCTTCTGAGTCAACGGGAATCGTCGAAACAAGTGGACGTCCAGAATTGTCGGTGCTGCGACACCGCCTTTTGGGCCGCTTGGCTTTGTATCGTGTTGGAGTCCATTAAGGACGCCCAGGATTTTGCACGCCTTACCCTTTATATACAGCCACCACCCCACCATTAGGGTTGGGTTTTGCTTAGATTAATTCGTCTTTGAACAGTTTCACACATCGGTTTAGAAACCCCAATTTTCGAAAGTGCTTCATCAATATCTGCAATTTGGTTGTGTTCTTCCTTGTTCTTGCTTGTGTTCTTCGATCTGAGGGCGAGGATTAGCCTTTCTGGCAAGGTCAACCGGCAGCGATCGTTGATAACCCGAGAGACGTGGTGCTGCGATTGCGGGTTCTAACGTGTCGCTCGAAGCCGAATCGATTTGTGTCGCTCACCCAAAATCGAACATATCCAACTCGTTGGAAGATCGGGACCCTGCCCCATCAAGTGGTATCGTAGCTTCTGTGTTCCTTCTGTTCATGCTACCTCCTTTGTTATTTTCGGTTTCCCCAGAGTCCATGAAAAGCCCTACAAAAATTGTAGTCAGGTTGTTTCGTCCTAGATCTCGCTTATTTTGCACAAGTTGATCTGCAGTCCGTAGTGTTGAGTTTGTGTCCTTAGTCGAGTTGTGTTGCCGGTTTAGATCGTGTTTTGTCTGAGTTGTATTCCTCCGCTACCACCCTTCAAACCCTAGCCACCCATCGCTTTCCACCCTCCGCTTTTGTTTTCCCACCCATATCCCACCTCTCATAACCCTCCGCTGGCCATCCATCACGCCTCGTGATCACACCGCATCCCCCACCTTTCCCCGAGCTTCCGCCACCGATTCCACAAATTTCCCACCCTTCTTTTGACCTCCACAAAGAACTATAACTTGGAGGTCCATCTTCACGGCTATAACTTTTGCCTGTTCATAATTTATTTTCCAAATTCTCGAAAGTGTAGTACTCACATTCGAAATTGAATCACCGAATTTACAAAGACATTCATTATTTTCTAGGCCACCTCACATCCGATTGAGTTGCAACTTTGTGTGGTTCCTACTGTCTCGCTCAGGAAAAAATATAAAAAAGAAAAAAAAGAAAATTTCGCTATAGTAGAGAGGAGAGAGAGTGCCTTGAGTGACCGCAAAAAAAGAAGAAAAACCCGACAGAAAGTACGCTTTAGGTGCCAACAATTTATTTGTTTTGTGCTTATGAATTGAGCTTCAAAGGCTCGACCATCTTTGTTGTCGCTGCTGTTTATATTCGCTCTTGACTCTTGTTCATCATCTCATACTTGCTATAGGACATTTAGGCCAAAGAACTAGACCATACTTTGACATTTATTCATTACTATCGTTATTGATTTGTGTTCCACCGATATTTGGCTTCCAACCCATATATATCTACTGATAGCATACGCTTGACCTTGTAATCGCACTCCACGACAAGGTATCACGAACCAGCCCACCCTGCACCCACAACCGCTTTGGTAAGCACACTTGTAAGAGCTTGGTAAGCTTACCTTTCGGGTTCCCACCCCTTCCTTTGTAGTTGATAGATCATCCTTGTTTTCCGATTTCCACCAACCATGGCGTGAAACGAAGAGGACCGGACACCCACGATTTCAACGAGTGTGTTAGTCGCCAACCACAAGTCGCGCCGACAAACAAAACGCCGCCACTCACTAATCTCGCCGAGATTGACACCATCGCCGCCGCCATTACCCGCTTGAACACCACTAAGGCATTGAGCCGGTGGAGCTGCGGATGGTCGACCACGGTCGGATGGACACATTGAGGCACGCCTACCACCACAATGACGGCCATCATGATGAAGCCACGTAGTATGATGCGTATGGCAACATTGATCGCTGGCAACACAAGATGCACGGACTACGCCGCCTTCAAAGAAACCGACATGGTATGGGAGGTAATAACCAGAACCGCTATGGTAATGACGACTTTTGCTAAAGTCAAGTTTACCATTCCATCTTTTTCTCTCGTCTTTATGATGCTGAATATATCTTGATTGGGAGATGACGTAGAATGTGGTTTAACTCTCACTTAGTTCCCGAGCAACATAGAGTTAGACAAGCTACTAGTGAGTTTAAGGACTTTACATATTCGTGGAATGAACTAAGTACCATGCGCTACAACCCGATACATGGGAGCGTTAAAAGAAGCTATGTAATCGCTTTGTTACTCCCTCATATAAACTTGAATTAAGAAAAAATTGCAGCGCTTAGAACAAGGTGATAGTTCGCTCAAGACTATTATGCCGAGCTTCAAAAGGGTATGGTATTGTGGGTTGTTGAGGACACGGAGGATAAGATTTGTCGCTTTACGGGGGTTACGACGGAAATTGTGACATTGTTGATTATAAAGAATTTACCATCACAACCGCTTGTTCCACCTTGTTATGCTTGCAAAAAGAATTGCAGACTATTTATTCAACTAAGGCACGACCGGACGCACCTTCTACACCCCGCGAACGACTACATCAACGGATCGCCCAATTCTTCTTCGAAGTTTTCCTTCCTCCACCACCGTGAACAAGATACAGCAGCATCAAGCCACCTTCCACGACACGCCGCATTCTTCAAAAATTTTTGCAGGTCCAACAAGAGTTCTTCTTCCGTGGTTCAACGGGCCGCCCGTGATTCGGGCCACCACGCCATGGGCTTGGTCATGTGCGTAAGAATTGCCCCAGCTAACGGGCATACATCGCCACGTAAGATGGAGGCTACACGACTTCGGATGTCGGAGGATGATGATGATGTCGCCGCCGAACGACAATGGCGGTGGTGATGACACCATCTCGG
The DNA here is from genome assembly GCA_036346245.1 of Bonia amplexicaulis. Classification (NCBI taxonomy): domain Eukaryota; kingdom Viridiplantae; phylum Streptophyta; class Magnoliopsida; order Poales; family Poaceae; genus Bonia; species Bonia amplexicaulis. The sequence continues at coordinate 23,938 of CM070761.1, forward strand.
TGGGCGCCCACGACGCCACGGAGCATCATCAGTGTAGTCCTCAAGACGCAGTACAACAACCCGATAAACTTCAACGTCATAATTTATTTTAGACCTTCTATGATCAAGAACCGCGGCACGTATCATCACGACGGAGAAGTTGCAACAACTTGGTGAGTTCTGACTTGGTCAAGAAGCTTGGCTTGACCACGCGATCGCATCCCACATCCATACCATATTCAATGGTTAAATGACTGAAAGCTAAGGTAACGCAAACATGCCGAGTCCATTTTTCCATTGGTGCTTATGTTGATCATGTTGATTGTGATGTGGTTCCCATGCAAGCATGCCTTTATTGGGTCGACTTTGGGAATTTGATAATGATGCTTTACACCATGGTAGTAACACATACACTTTTATGCATAAGGAAAGAAAGTTACTTACGCTTTTGACCCCTCACTGAGATTATAGAGGCCGATTTAGAGAGTCACGCTAATGATCCAAAGGAACATGATAATTGAAAAACAAGCAACCCATTTGAAAATTTGTTATGCTTGCCACAAAATCCACCTTCCGTAATTAATGATGTTAATGACATGCTATGCTTTTGTGTGCAAAGATGCTTATTTTCTCTGATAATATGCCTTGCACTTTGCCTCGCCCCGCTACTAACCTTTTGCAGGAGTTTAGAGATGTTTTCCTGATGAGATACCTGTGACTTCCACCATTCGAGGGATTGAGCACCGATTGATTTGATTCTGAGCGAGCTTGCCAAACCGCATGCGCGACAGACCAATCCCAAGAGACTAAGGAGATTCTGCCAAGTCCAAGACCTTTGGACCGTGGGTACACGTGAGAGCCTTGTGTTGTTCCTGTTCTTTGGTTCCAAAAAAGATGGTTCTTGGTGTATGTTGTAGGACCAAATGGCGATGTAGGGGGTGAATATCGCCTCTTGAAAAATCGCCCCAGAATTCGTAAAATTAGTTCCAAAAACCAACGCATGCGATACTAATAAATTCAGCATAAATCGTAGAGTAGTCAGAAAATTTTAGCTGAAAATAATACCGCTTGATCTGCATGCAAAATCGCCAAAGATCATGAAAGAAATAAAAAGAAAGGCAACTAAAGCTATTGCCCACCTTCCGTGAGCGATTGCAATGGAGAAGACCAACCAAGAAAGTAGCTAGCAACAAGAAGAAAAAAAAGAACTTAAGAAAGGTGGACCAAGAGACATCAACCAAAGCAAAGACATGAGTATTGTTTGTTTGTCACGAAGCTGGCATGGTGTCAAGGTCACGTTTAGCTGAAAAAACAAAGAAACCAAGACAACAGAGAAATGGAGCTGTCACGAAACAGTAAATGACCGAAAGAAAAGAATCACAGAGCGCTCGACTGTTCAACTGCCACGAAAAGACCAAAACAAAAGTCGTCCCTGGAAGACCGTAATATCGCAGTAATCACCGATCACACACCAAAACAAAGAAATTGAAAGAAGTTTTCCGGTCCATAATGAACATTGCTTCAATCCAAATAGCCACTAGATTTCGTAAACCGAAGAAGGGATATAGAGGATTTCATGCATTGTCACAAAGAAATGGACTAAACTCGAGACCAACACGATAATATTCCGGGATTTGCACAATATTGATCAAGAGATTCTCAAACACCGCAGGAGAAGATCTTAGGACAAGAAGGCACAAATAGAGCAAGTTTCAAAAGAAATCACAACCCAACATCCTCGCTTTTAAATACAGAACAAGAAGGAGAAAAAAATTTGAGAAGAACCAAGGATAAGCATTACATGAATTTTTCTTATGCCAACTCTTCTCCACAAAAGCACACAAAGCCAAAGATCAACCTCAAGAACGTGTTTACGCTTCCCATACGCATGAACACCGAGAGGAAAACAAGAACACAATAAAAGCATGAGCAAAACACAAAGTGATAGCTCAAACTCAATCCAACCTAGAAGGAGTCCCACACGATGGACATTAGAACAAGAATGATTACAAGACTTTCAATCCATCCTCTCCTCTCAATCCTCAAAACACCAAGAGCCTCACAAGCTTCGGGAGGAACACACAAAGATATGAATAAGTCAGTGTCCTGGGGTATGCAGCCCTCACTCTATTTATAGCTCTTGCTAACGGGTCCTCAACCCGCGCCGGCTAAACCCAACGGAGTCGCCTCGCCAGCCATTTTAATTTACCGATTCGCCTCCGCACCTTCCGAAGCTTCGCGCGCCTTGCCTCGCACGCCCGCAACACGCCGAGTCCACGCGCCTTCGACACCTCATGACCGTTTCGACCGCCATTCGCGCTTAGTCCGTCCACCGTGTTCGCCACGACCTCGCCGTCTCCCCGCATACATACGACAAGAAAACATAGCACCGCCGATGAATGAACGCAGAATAGCATAATCGAAATCAAACCTCGCCGCAATATCAAATACAAATTTAACCCATACGATACTAAGTTTGACCAAAGTCCCGACCGAGCCCACACCATGCAACGCCTGGTCCGAATAAACCGACTCAAACTCGACTTTTGAAAATGAGAATCAATTACTCATCACACAATGGGATGACTTCACATGGTCTCTCAATCTCCCTGATGAGTATATTGACAAACAATCAAAAAGCATCAAGTTGAGTTTGAAGAGTCTAACATGGTCCATAAAAGCAAGAGCGGCTAATGACCATGATGTATGAGCAAAAGAAAGAACAAGTTTTCCTCGAGTTCGGCTGTATGAGCAAAAGAAAGAACAAGTTTTCCTCGAGCTCCCAAGTGGCTTTTTTTCACCACTATTCTCCCTTTTGACAATAAACCCATCAAGAAAGATGAAGGATAAAAGTCATGAAATGGATGAAAAGCGATTTGATCATTTTTAGTATGTAGAGCCATGAATTATCCAAATGACCATCATGTATTACATCAAGCCATAACATACAAATATGCTACAAAGATCATGACTAAGTATGTAAAGTGGAGCTAGCAACATAAGGCATATTCTGAATTTTAGTTGAAGTGCTTAAAGTCAAGTCAATTATGATTTTAGTCTAGCTAATGATATCCACAAATGATGCAAGCCATGTCAATAAGCTAAATGGAACCGAGAAGCTAGAGTTGAGCCATCTAGAGTGCTATTTGTTCAAGAATGAAACAATTGTTTAAGTACTTTGAATTTTTTTTTTTTCACTTGAGCACAAATGACATTTTTCTTTAGAGATCTCATGATTTTTTCAATCATATTTTTGTCATGTGCTAGACTGTTTATGCGATCATTCCAAGCGAGAAGCTTAAGGAAATGATTCATCATCCAAATCTCCCCGAAGTTCATGCCTTGTGCGGCAAGTCGCCCCATGAGAAGGAATTGTGAGATCTTTCAGATGTAAGAGATCTTTTGATAGATTGTACTAACTTATGTGTCATCAAGAAACTATATAGCTCAATCTATTGCTCAACTAAGATTCAAGACCAACTCAAATTTATTTGACATGGCAAGAACCATAAAAGATAACACAGTCGACTAGTCTCAAATATGAACATGACAGAATTAGGTCAAATTTAGCATTTTAATTAACCTATCGTAAAAGACTTGACTACACCTATAAAGTCATGATCAAATTAGCAATGGAGCATAAGTCATGGCAAATGTATTATAATGAAAACATGTCATGAAAGGATAATCATGGCTCCATTAAGTTATGTTACAAATACAAAGAAGAACATCCAGCCTCCCTTAACAATTGATGCAACTGTTGAGTTATGTCATCATTAAAATCTAGAAGTTCCCAAATGAACTCCTCTCAACCAAAGCAACAAAACGAAGTCGTAAATAAATCACTAAAATAGGCGCCCCAAGCATAGATAAGATAGAGAATAATGACCGTGACTAACCCCATCACCCCATATGACCCGTGACAAATGCCGAGTAGAACACACTAGAGAGCAAACACGCACTCGCCCACCCGAGGGTGGCCCAACCCGCTAGAACCTAGAAGAAGTGAGTGAGCTCAATCTAGTGAGATAAGAAACATCCCGGGAAGCACAAGATAAGAGCAAGAAGTCTAAGCACCAAAGAGAGACACTCTAACCTATGCTAGAAGGATTCGCCTAATGCACTGCGCAAATGCAATGCAATGTAAATGAGACAGTATAATCATAGTAAAGCAAGAAGTCCAAGCTCCCCTCAACAAATTCATAAGGACAACCACCCCAAGCCTCCTCGCAGAGTCGAAACCGTATATCCAAAGGCTTGGTGAAGATATCACCAACTCGGTGGTCACTCTCCACAACTGGAGCACGATGTCACCCTTCTCACATGGTCTCAAGAAAATGATATCTCGATATCGATGTGTTATCCGAGAGTGCTGCACCGGTTCTTAGCAGATCGCAGACGTGTTATCGCAAAAGAGCGAAACACGATCGATAGCAACCCAAAGTCCCGCAGAGTCGAGACCATCCAGCACTTGGCTACAAAGAATCGGTCAAAGAACGACTTCCGCCTTCATGGATCAGGCAACACGGACCGCTCAAGACCAAGAAACGAGAGAAGTGCCGAACTGCAAGTTGAGGTTTTCCTATCTATCCCACACCAGCAAAGTTCGATCCGAATAGGCTCGGGATAGACAGATGAGGAAGAGAGTACCAGATACCATAGTCAATGGTAGGTACCGAAGATGCGCTCACTGCCGCGGGAGATACGCGAGAGAAGCCTCAAACCGCACAAAGACACAGAGAAGTGTATATCCTGGCCTCGAGGCGTTGAGGTACAAGAGAGAGCCAATCATATCAACTTGATCAACTGCCGTCTCATCTGGGTCAAGTGTGGTCAGAGAAGCCATCTGAGTTGACACCGCTTCCAGATTTTCGCCGAGGACTTCAACCACAACCGAACCTGACAAATGACTGAACAAAACCAAAGTCTGGCTTATTTTCCAACTGATGCCCACATCGCCGCGTACTCGACGTGCGACTCTGAGCTTGCATGGATTTGCGTAGAGGATACGGTCGGCCGCAACGCCGAGCGCGAGCACGGCTCCATCTCTGCGCGGCTGGCGCAGTCGAAGCCCACGCCGAGGCCGGCCAGCGCGCCGAGGAGCGCCGGGTTCGCTGCACTTGACGGCGTAGTACGGCCGCACGCCCCAGGCCACGGCGCCATGCCGCGAACAGCTCGGCGACCCGCCGAGGTCCAGCACATGGAACGCGTCGTCGCAGCGGGCCCGTCACGACGGGCGCCTCGAGCACGGCCTGTTTGTCCGGGCGGCCGGCCATGCACACTTGCAGGTGTGGCTACTACAACGCGCGCGTTCCTGAAAACCTAGGAGACAAAATATATGCGCAGGCAGGTGTGGCTCACAACCCCAGCGCGACACGTGTTATCTAGATTGCGAATTTTGATAAGTTTCAGTAGAGTAGGCAGCGCATCTCACCCAAATTACGAGTCCGTTGAGTGCCTGCAGCAGTCCGTCTTACTCAAATTAGGAACGGCTGGGTGCGACAACTTAGGCGGCGTTTAGTACATTAGCCAAGAATCAACTAACCTTCTATCACTAACTATAAAAAGCTAATATCAGATAGTTTATTGAAATCTAGACATCTTATCACAGTCGGTTTACCAAATCGCCGATTAAATGCAGTCACAAACAGTTTAGATTTAGAGATCGTCTCGTGTTGTCGCTAGCACTAAAATAGTTTGTAAAGATAATATCACATACGGTTTTAAACAAGAACCATCTATGATAATTCACAGATAATTATGTATGAAATTTCACTCGCCCGCCATGTCACCGATCCGTGGTATCTCTCCTAGATCTTAATCACACCCTCCATTCTCTCTCCGTAATCCAGGCACCGTCTTTCCCACCTCTACACCTTATTAATCTCGAGATACCGGTCTTGCCATTCTCCTCGAGAGAATTGCAGATATCAAACATTTTTTAATCCAAACTAATGATCAACATACCATAGACGGTTTCTACCATAAACCATCTGTGATAGTCAACAGCTATGAGTTAATAACTGCTTGTAATAGCAAGTATCACATACGGTTCAAAATCGCCGGTGATAATCTCATATCATTATTGACCCATGTGGCTCATCAAACCGACTGTAATAATATTTTTGAACTGCTTATGATAACTTATAGTAGAGTACTTGTTGCATTGCAGCGCACTTGGTTTTTGTGTCGTCAGCTTCAAATTCTGTCAAGTTTCAGTACAGTAGACAGTCACGTCTTACGAAACTCTTCTTGGCCAGTCAATCTGCTGAATTGCAGGCAGTGAACAGTGCTCGTGTAGTACGTTAATAAAGCTCATTAACAACCCTTGCCATTTCTAGCGTACACTGGAATATTAGTGACTGACTGTCTCCTGTCATTTACTTACGGTACTCACGTTCAGAATGGCAGTGGCGCCGCCAATTTATTTGTCAGCCTCAGATAGGAAAACTATGGTCGGAGATCCAAGAGACGTTCAGCAGAGGTCACTGCAGCAACGGATCGAATTTGAATGCTTGCAAGAATTGCGAAACAAAAACAGGAACTAAGGCGGAACAATTCCATCGGACAAGAAAACATACCAGAAAAATCTTGGTATTGATGAGAAAACTGACAGTGTGCTCACCTTTGGAACAAAACAATAATAATAGCTCTTAGTGCGTCCACATCACCACTTTTTACAGAGCCCTCTAAATTTCTTCGAATACGCTGAGGTCGACAGCCTTCCGACGCTTGATCGTGTTAGGGGAGACCAGCCCACACGCCTCCGAGCCCAGGTCCTCCGACCTGATCGCAGACGCCACCGCCTCCCCTCACCGCTCCTTCCTGTCCTCCTCCCGCCCGCCCCCGCCTCACCTTCTGGGTCTATTCTTTATGTAACACTGGCCGAGAGAGAGCCCACTCCAGCCCATCTCACAGCCCATAAAAGAGAGAGCCCGAGTGAAAAGCAACTGATATTTTTGCCCTCCCCATGCTTATCCACCTTCTGGCCGCCGTTTCCCTTGCATCGCTGCCGCCAAGACGCGCCGCCGGGCGCCGCCGCCACCTCGCCGCCGCCGCCACTTGTTACTCTCCGCTGCCGCTTGTCGCCGCCGCAGGCCGCTGCCAAGCGCCGCCAGACCGCCTGCCTCCCCATGTGCCGCCGCCGGTGCGCCATCCCCGCCTGCTGTACTCGGCCAAGCCCGCCGCCGTCAAGCGCGCCCGCCGCGATGCATCCTCCGCTCAGCGCCGCCTCGCCCGCCCCGCAAGATGGGGGCAAGGGAGAGCCAGAGCCGTGAGGGGGAGGCAAGGGTCCGCCGGTGAGGGAGTGAGGAGAACCGCCACAGTGAGGAGAAAGAAGAGAAGGAGGGCGGCGCATGGAAAGAAAAGAAGGGAGCCAAGTGAAAGAGAAGAAAGAAGAGAGCGCCGCGATTGGAGAGAGAGAGAGAAGGAAAAAGGAAAGGCCAGGAGCCGGTCATCAAGGAAAGGAAAAGAAAGAAAGAAAGGAAAGAAAGGGAGAAAGGAAAAAGAAGAGAGGAAAAGGTGACTTGCCGCCAGATCCGCCGATCCGCCAAGGAAAAGGAAGTAGTGCTCGACCAACCGGCCGTGGTATGCCTCAAACCTTCTCCCTCGCTTATTTCCAGCTCTGGGCATAAATTAATATATCGATAATTAGAATTGATGCATGAATATTTAATTAACTATGAATATAAATGTCTGTATCGGATCGCGCATCGTTGATCCGGTCGATCCGCGGGTGGTGAGAGAAGGGAGGGAATAAATTGAGGTTCAATAGTGTGATCGATTAAAGTGGGATTATGTGTAGATTTTGATCATGCTAGTATATATGATGAAACTCAAATGTTCAAATTAATTAAGCACCGGACAATGGGATGTTGCCCGTGGGATGGAATGGGTTTTGTCGAATTGGGCGCTAGAGCGATGTCATTTGCTCGTACTTGAATGTATTGTATGAGTGATGACTTGAAATAGTTAATGATTGTTTAGGGGCGGTTCAAGTCTGCGTCATTAACGCATCGGTCACGTTACAGCAAGTGCATGGTAGAACAGAAATATGGCTAATGTTTGTTATTCAGACCATGCTATGATTTATAGTATTTGAGATGTTGCATGATTATGTGCTAACATACCTTGACGAGTAACGCTTATGATTAGACATTCACATTTGAGGCATATTGCATCATGCAAATGCATAAGAGCCAGTCGGTGAGAAAGTCATGACTAGTCCGGAGTGCTCTTGAATAAGAGCCGTGTCGATGATAAAGTCAAATGACTAGTCCGAGTGCTCTTGAATAAGACCCACAGAGTTAGGCAAATGAGTGGTCCATCGACGGGTGGACCCTCCGCTATACCAGATAAGCTACAAGCATGAGTATATGACATGCTTTGTATGATATTGCATTGCATGGAAGTGATGTAGAAGGTGATAGTTACGTACAGCAGTGATTATAAATATGAGAGCATACAGATGCATTGCATGATATTGCATTGTGGAAGTGATGAGAAAGTGATATGCTTATAGACTTGTGATTTACGCCATACATAAAGATTGACTTACGCTTACATTTACAAAGATTGATTTACGTTTATGCTTTACGTATATAGAATTGAATTACGCTACGTATATAGGATAGATTTACAATATAGCTATGCTCTAACTTACACCATGCCGTGAAATTGATTGAATTGCTAGGTGTGTTGCTTATCGTGGTGTCATTTAGTCTCTGACTCACCTTGCTTTGTCGTTATTTTTAGGTGAATGACTACATGCATGGAATGGGATAGAAATTTTGGCACCACACATGTAACACCAGCTTAGCCGCACGCTAAGGATTTATGTTTAACCCAAGGTTTAGTTCTCGATGGCTCGTTGTTTGGTCTAGCTTGCTTAAGTAGCTAGGCTTATGTTATAGCTTGTGAAATATGAAGCTAGTTATCGTGTATTTATCTTATAGTATTTGTGATTTGCTCCTATGGGTAATCATATAAAAGAACAGAGAGGTGCTAAAAGTTGAATTAGCAACACTTTGAATTGTAATGGTGGTAGTATCTTGGGCCCCGTGGAGGGCCGAGGTGTTACAATGGTATCGAGCGGCGTTAGGTCCGTGGTAAATAAATTTGATAACTTAGCTTAAATTATTCAACTAAAAAATTGATTTAGGCCTAATAATAAATTTGACACACTTTGTTGCACAAGAGAATTGGGTTTGGGATTTGCATTGTATATGCTTTCCCTAATTGGGTTGTGGATTTGTACTACGCTTGTTGATTGTGAGTTGATTGTGTGATTGCTTCTTGTGAGCAGATGCCGAGAGGTAGAGGTCGTGGTCGCGGACAGCCGAGGTCGTCGGAGGCCGTAATGTGGTCGGTCCAAGCTGAGCCATCGTTAGAAGTTCAGCAGAGGCACCGACATGGAAGTTGGGTCACGGCCCAGAGTCGGTCTGTGCAATGTCTTCAAATTTGTTATGGAGTTATAGAGGAGGTCCGCGACGACAAGCGCCGTCACGAAGCCGAATCAACTGTTGTTATCCCGACTGCCTCGCCGTGACGAGCCAAGAATGGCCTCGCGAATGGATGGCATTATGGTTGGATACTTTTGACGGACGGCACGCCACCCAAGCCGCAGATCGGTTGGCGCCTATAGGCGCCTGAGGCCCTAGAGATGACCTCACGCTTAGAGCTTGGGCTTCGCTGAAAGGTTTATGGACATTTGGTGGGAGGGAGTCCTTTCACCAGCACATCTGCCCAAGGTCCAGCCCACCGGGAGGTCTTCACGAGCGCCTGGGCTACCACCTAATCTCTTGTGGAGAGTATGGAGGTTGCCCTGCCGACCGCAAGGAAATGAGTCAGCACGAGGAGAGCGTTCAACGACTTGATCCGCTCAGACGCTGGTCGCAATAGTGACCTTGAGAAGGCCAGGTTCCGCCAGGGCTCAACCCGAGTATCGCATGTTATGGTGCTACCGCCACGTGACTTTAGGTCCGGGTTGAGCAGCGAGGATGGAGATGGAGATGCACCTCACCAAAGGGTCGCAACCCTCCGGTGGTCTGAAAGCCTGGGTGACCAAGAGGAGCTATAGAGAGAGGTGGGCCATCTGGTCCGCTCCTAAGAAGCCTGTGAGTCGACGCTCTTCACAGCCCATCCAAGTCTAAATCATTGACATCGCCGCCTCGCACCACCAATTTTATGCCTTGTCCAAAGGCATGATTTGTTTTATGTGGTGGTGAGCACCGAGTCAATGTTCCCGGATGGGAGAGTAAATGACACGTGGCCTGATGGGCCACATGGAGAAGGTTTGTCGCCGAATCCCTCCAAAGATCATCAAGTGGGAGCCGATTCCGCCATCGCATGCCTCATCTCGGGTCACCCAGTGTTGGCGCTGCCCGGCCAGCCTCCTTCCCGAGCCACCGATGGTATTAATGCCACCTACCCCTGCCATTCACTTCAAGATGCTGCACCGCCCCTTCCGGATGTCATTACAGAAGCGCTTGTTTTGTTGCCCCGCCCCAGTTCTACATACTGCTCGCCATCGGTCTGCAAGTCACCGATGTGTACAGTTAGTGAATTCACATGCTTTCGCATTTTGACCGTGCCACTTATTCCTTTGTTTCTAGTGAGTTTGCTAGAAAGGCAAAATTAAGTTTGCAACAGATTTCACAAATTACCATTTCTCCATTATTGTTAGCTCTATGGTTTGTCCTGATATAGTCTCCATATATATAGGATTTTATGGCTAACCTCATGGTTATTCGATAGAGAATTTTGATGTTATCCTCAGAGGATTGGTTGCATCGCTACCGCAATGATTTCTTCGGAGGACAATCACTTTGCAAGCTCCTTCGTGGGGAGGAGTTTTTCAGGAATGCATCTGGTCTTTGTGTTGGCCACTGCTCGTCGACGATGTTTAAGTGTGGGTTATCTATCACTTATGAAAATCGAAGCGCGCTTTTGCACATTGAGGATATTCCAATGGTATGTGAGTACTCCGACATATCAAGAGCTTCCGGAATGGCACCCAAGAGATGTGGAGTTTAGGATTGAATTTGTTCCTGCACCGACCTATCTCTATGTCCCCGCATCTGCTTAGCACCACCACCCAAGAAGAGTTGAAGAAGCAATTGATGGGTTGTGTCCAAGGGGTTGATCTGTCAGAGTGTGTCACCTGGGAGCCCCGCCTATTTATCAAAAGAAGGATGGGAGTTAAGATGTGCATAGATTATCGTGTTTTAATCGGGTGACCATCAAGAATAAATACCCGCTGTTCGTATTGAGGACTTGTTTGATCAATTCAGGAGCCAATGTGTTTTCCAAAATTGATCTACAACTGTATAATCGATTCGAAAAGGAGCAAGATATTGAAAAGATGTTTTCACAGGTATGGGCACTATGAGTATAAAGTTATGTCCTTGACTAACGAATGCCCCTCGTTTTATGGAACAATGAACATCATGCTACACAAGTATTTGGATGACTTTAGTTGTGTTCATTGATGATATCTTGATTTATTCCAAGACGGAGGAGGAGCAGCATTTGAGGCTTGTGCTTGAGACTCCGAGAAAAATCAACCCTTTGCCAAGTCGAAAAGTGTGAGTTCGGATTTCAAGGGCTTTCTGGGACATGTGATTAACCGAGAGGGCATTTCAAAGAGATCCAACCAAGATTTCAACAAGAGTAGACCAGACCATCCAATGTTGAGAAATTTTCGCTTAGTTGGGTACACTGCTGTGAAAGACTTTATTATTGCTAAGCCAATGTCTCAACTCATTTAAGGGTGTGAAATTCCAAAGGATCCCGTGACAGCCATTCACCTGATGCATCGCAAGTGGGTTTAGGTTATGCTCATGCAAGATAGCAAGTGGTCGTGAGTGCGTCATGACACCAAAGAAACATGTGCACTACCCTACTCACGATTTAGAGCACAGTGGTTTTTGTTTCAAAGATTGGAGGCATTATTTGTATGTAGAACTCGTGATATTTTCATCGACCATAAGAGCCTCAAGTATATCTTCACCGTAAAGAGTTGAATTTGAGGCAAAGAAGGTGGTTGGAATCAAAGATTATGATTCTCACTCTCCAAGACTCATCCGCAAAGCAAATGTGGTTGCCGATGCCCTTAGTCGCAAAACGACACCTCCATCAGGGTCGCTTGCTGTCGACTTTGAACGGATGGGAATTTCCTGTCTATGCCAAGACACATGTGTAGAGACATGCTTGTTGCCTAATCAGCACCTTAACGGGTGAAAGAAGCGCAACAAAGACGATAGATTGCTTCAAAAGTGAGGAAGCGTCTGATGAAGGAAATTCGGGACTTCACCTTGATGAAGTATCACAGGTTTAGGCCGCTTTGCAAAAGGCTCAGTCAAGGGATGATATTTTGAGAGGCTCATCGCACTTCAGACACGGTACATCCTGGCGAGACCAAGATGTATCGGGATTTGAAAAGAGTTTTGGTGGAAGAGAATGAAAGTGGATGTTATGCATTGTGGCGCCCTACGGATTTGTTAACAAGTGAAGGCGCAAGCGCCCTATAGGACTAATGCAGCCTTTAGAGGTTCCACAAGGGCTATGGGATGATGTTACCATGGACTTTGTAGCTCGCTTGCCTCAGAGCCGCCGAGGTAAGGATGCGGTGGGTAGGTGGACCGAATCAAGAAGTCTCAGACTTCATCCCTATCTCACGACTTCTAATGAAAGTGATTTGGCACTGCTCTGCATGCGAAGATAGTGAGATTGTAGCCCAAACCAGAGTTTCGGACAGATGCCAAATTTGTTCCAAGTTTTGGGAGAGCTTGCAAAGCGCTTAAAACAAAACTCACTTAGTACCGCTTTCCACCCATGTACGATGGGCAATCCGAACGCACTCATTCAAACACTAGATATGTTGAGGTCCTGTGGTCGCGGAAAGGTAGCTAGGAGGATCACTGGCATCATGAGTTTACTCACAACAACAATACCATTCCAAAGAGTTCGCCCATTTGAGGTTTCAGATGGATGGAAATGCAGATCGCCACTTTGTTGGGATGCCATAGGCGAAAAGGCGCCTCTAGGTCCAGATTGGGTCCAATGCATGACTGGAACGAGTGGCGAGATTAGACAGACCATGCCCGTGAGTAGGCGTAAGAGCTATGCGGATGTAGAATAGATTTAGAGTTCAAGTGGGGATCATGTACTTTGAGAGTGTCTCCGATGAGGACATCACTTCTTCGGATATACACAACACCCTCCACTTGATATTCAGGACCAATCACTAGAGCCGCCACCACAATTGAATTTATATGAGCTCGCTCCTACTTTTTGTTCATTTGAGAATCGATTACTACCTAATGATTTAATTATGATTAGGAACCATGGAGGATCAAGAAGTACTTGAGAAGGGCTACGTATGCACGAGTCCAGCAAGACTGGTCGAATCATGTTGATGTCCAACTGCCGACTTCGAATCCACCCGAGTCCAGGACCAGGTCACTAAAACGGACGCCCAGATCGCATCCGGACTCCGTTTTGACGTTCCATATGTATGGAAAGCTGAGAAGATAACCTTCCAATGGCTCTGGTCTCATATCAAAATTCTTCTGAGTCAACGGGAATCGTCGAAACAAGTGGACGTCCAGAATTGTCGGTGCTGCGACACCGCCTTTTGGGCCGCTTGGCTTTGTATCGTGTTGGAGTCCATTAAGGACGCCCAGGATTTTGCACGCCTTACCCTTTATATACAGCCACCACCCCACCATTAGGGTTGGGTTTTGCTTAGATTAATTCGTCTTTGAACAGTTTCACACATCGGTTTAGAAACCCCAATTTTCGAAAGTGCTTCATCAATATCTGCAATTTGGTTGTGTTCTTCCTTGTTCTTGCTTGTGTTCTTCGATCTGAGGGCGAGGATTAGCCTTTCTGGCAAGGTCAACCGGCAGCGATCGTTGATAACCCGAGAGACGTGGTGCTGCGATTGCGGGTTCTAACGTGTCGCTCGAAGCCGAATCGATTTGTGTCGCTCACCCAAAATCGAACATATCCAACTCGTTGGAAGATCGGGACCCTGCCCCATCAAGTGGTATCGTAGCTTCTGTGTTCCTTCTGTTCATGCTACCTCCTTTGTTATTTTCGGTTTCCCCAGAGTCCATGAAAAGCCCTACAAAAATTGTAGTCAGGTTGTTTCGTCCTAGATCTCGCTTATTTTGCACAAGTTGATCTGCAGTCCGTAGTGTTGAGTTTGTGTCCTTAGTCGAGTTGTGTTGCCGGTTTAGATCGTGTTTTGTCTGAGTTGTATTCCTCCGCTACCACCCTTCAAACCCTAGCCACCCATCGCTTTCCACCCTCCGCTTTTGTTTTCCCACCCATATCCCACCTCTCATAACCCTCCGCTGGCCATCCATCACGCCTCGTGATCACACCGCATCCCCCACCTTTCCCCGAGCTTCCGCCACCGATTCCACAAATTTCCCACCCTTCTTTTGACCTCCACAAAGAACTATAACTTGGAGGTCCATCTTCACGGCTATAACTTTTGCCTGTTCATAATTTATTTTCCAAATTCTCGAAAGTGTAGTACTCACATTCGAAATTGAATCACCGAATTTACAAAGACATTCATTATTTTCTAGGCCACCTCACATCCGATTGAGTTGCAACTTTGTGTGGTTCCTACTGTCTCGCTCAGGAAAAAATATAAAAAAGAAAAAAAAGAAAATTTCGCTATAGTAGAGAGGAGAGAGAGTGCCTTGAGTGACCGCAAAAAAAGAAGAAAAACCCGACAGAAAGTACGCTTTAGGTGCCAACAATTTATTTGTTTTGTGCTTATGAATTGAGCTTCAAAGGCTCGACCATCTTTGTTGTCGCTGCTGTTTATATTCGCTCTTGACTCTTGTTCATCATCTCATACTTGCTATAGGACATTTAGGCCAAAGAACTAGACCATACTTTGACATTTATTCATTACTATCGTTATTGATTTGTGTTCCACCGATATTTGGCTTCCAACCCATATATATCTACTGATAGCATACGCTTGACCTTGTAATCGCACTCCACGACAAGGTATCACGAACCAGCCCACCCTGCACCCACAACCGCTTTGGTAAGCACACTTGTAAGAGCTTGGTAAGCTTACCTTTCGGGTTCCCACCCCTTCCTTTGTAGTTGATAGATCATCCTTGTTTTCCGATTTCCACCAACCATGGCGTGAAACGAAGAGGACCGGACACCCACGATTTCAACGAGTGTGTTAGTCGCCAACCACAAGTCGCGCCGACAAACAAAACGCCGCCACTCACTAATCTCGCCGAGATTGACACCATCGCCGCCGCCATTACCCGCTTGAACACCACTAAGGCATTGAGCCGGTGGAGCTGCGGATGGTCGACCACGGTCGGATGGACACATTGAGGCACGCCTACCACCACAATGACGGCCATCATGATGAAGCCACGTAGTATGATGCGTATGGCAACATTGATCGCTGGCAACACAAGATGCACGGACTACGCCGCCTTCAAAGAAACCGACATGGTATGGGAGGTAATAACCAGAACCGCTATGGTAATGACGACTTTTGCTAAAGTCAAGTTTACCATTCCATCTTTTTCTCTCGTCTTTATGATGCTGAATATATCTTGATTGGGAGATGACGTAGAATGTGGTTTAACTCTCACTTAGTTCCCGAGCAACATAGAGTTAGACAAGCTACTAGTGAGTTTAAGGACTTTACATATTCGTGGAATGAACTAAGTACCATGCGCTACAACCCGATACATGGGAGCGTTAAAAGAAGCTATGTAATCGCTTTGTTACTCCCTCATATAAACTTGAATTAAGAAAAAATTGCAGCGCTTAGAACAAGGTGATAGTTCGCTCAAGACTATTATGCCGAGCTTCAAAAGGGTATGGTATTGTGGGTTGTTGAGGACACGGAGGATAAGATTTGTCGCTTTACGGGGGTTACGACGGAAATTGTGACATTGTTGATTATAAAGAATTTACCATCACAACCGCTTGTTCCACCTTGTTATGCTTGCAAAAAGAATTGCAGACTATTTATTCAACTAAGGCACGACCGGACGCACCTTCTACACCCCGCGAACGACTACATCAACGGATCGCCCAATTCTTCTTCGAAGTTTTCCTTCCTCCACCACCGTGAACAAGATACAGCAGCATCAAGCCACCTTCCACGACACGCCGCATTCTTCAAAAATTTTTGCAGGTCCAACAAGAGTTCTTCTTCCGTGGTTCAACGGGCCGCCCGTGATTCGGGCCACCACGCCATGGGCTTGGTCATGTGCGTAAGAATTGCCCCAGCTAACGGGCATACATCGCCACGTAAGATGGAGGCTACACGACTTCGGATGTCGGAGGATGATGATGATGTCGCCGCCGAACGACAATGGCGGTGGTGATGACACCATCTCGGTGGGCGCCCACGACGCCACGGAGCATCATCAGTGTAGTCCTCAAGACGCAGTACAACAACCCGATAAACTTCAACGTCATAATTTATTTTAGACCTTCTATGATCAAGAACCGCGGCACGTATCATCACGACGGAGAAGTTGCAACAACTTGGTGAGTTCTGACTTGGTCAAGAAGCTTGGCTTGACCACGCGATCGCATCCCACATCCATACCATATTCAATGGTTAAATGACTGAAAGCTAAGGTAACGCAAACATGCCGAGTCCATTTTTCCATTGGTGCTTATGTTGATCATGTTGATTGTGATGTGGTTCCCATGCAAGCATGCCTTTATTGGGTCGACTTTGGGAATTTGATAATGATGCTTTACACCATGGTAGTAACACATACACTTTTATGCATAAGGAAAGAAAGTTACTTACGCTTTTGACCCCTCACTGAGATTATAGAGGCCGATTTAGAGAGTCACGCTAATGATCCAAAGGAACATGATAATTGAAAAACAAGCAACCCATTTGAAAATTTGTTATGCTTGCCACAAAATCCACCTTCCGTAATTAATGATGTTAATGACATGCTATGCTTTTGTGTGCAAAGATGCTTATTTTCTCTGATAATATGCCTTGCACTTTGCCTCGCCCCGCTACTAACCTTTTGCAGGAGTTTAGAGATGTTTTCCTGATGAGATACCTGTGACTTCCACCATTCGAGGGATTGAGCACCGATTGATTTGATTCTGAGCGAGCTTGCCAAACCGCATGCGCGACAGACCAATCCCAAGAGACTAAGGAGATTCTGCCAAGTCCAAGACCTTTGGACCGTGGGTACACGTGAGAGCCTTGTGTTGTTCCTGTTCTTTGGTTCCAAAAAAGATGGTTCTTGGTGTATGTTGTAGGACCAAATGGCGATGTAGGGGGTGAATATCGCCTCTTGAAAAATCGCCCCAGAATTCGTAAAATTAGTTCCAAAAACCAACGCATGCGATACTAATAAATTCAGCATAAATCGTAGAGTAGTCAGAAAATTTTAGCTGAAAATAATACCGCTTGATCTGCATGCAAAATCGCCAAAGATCATGAAAGAAATAAAAAGAAAGGCAACTAAAGCTATTGCCCACCTTCCGTGAGCGATTGCAATGGAGAAGACCAACCAAGAAAGTAGCTAGCAACAAGAAGAAAAAAAAGAACTTAAGAAAGGTGGACCAAGAGACATCAACCAAAGCAAAGACATGAGTATTGTTTGTTTGTCACGAAGCTGGCATGGTGTCAAGGTCACGTTTAGCTGAAAAAACAAAGAAACCAAGACAACAGAGAAATGGAGCTGTCACGAAACAGTAAATGACCGAAAGAAAAGAATCACAGAGCGCTCGACTGTTCAACTGCCACGAAAAGACCAAAACAAAAGTCGTCCCTGGAAGACCGTAATATCGCAGTAATCACCGATCACACACCAAAACAAAGAAATTGAAAGAAGTTTTCCGGTCCATAATGAACATTGCTTCAATCCAAATAGCCACTAGATTTCGTAAACCGAAGAAGGGATATAGAGGATTTCATGCATTGTCACAAAGAAATGGACTAAACTCGAGACCAACACGATAATATTCCGGGATTTGCACAATATTGATCAAGAGATTCTCAAACACCGCAGGAGAAGATCTTAGGACAAGAAGGCACAAATAGAGCAAGTTTCAAAAGAAATCACAACCCAACATCCTCGCTTTTAAATACAGAACAAGAAGGAGAAAAAAATTTGAGAAGAACCAAGGATAAGCATTACATGAATTTTTCTTATGCCAACTCTTCTCCACAAAAGCACACAAAGCCAAAGATCAACCTCAAGAACGTGTTTACGCTTCCCATACGCATGAACACCGAGAGGAAAACAAGAACACAATAAAAGCATGAGCAAAACACAAAGTGATAGCTCAAACTCAATCCAACCTAGAAGGAGTCCCACACGATGGACATTAGAACAAGAATGATTACAAGACTTTCAATCCATCCTCTCCTCTCAATCCTCAAAACACCAAGAGCCTCACAAGCTTCGGGAGGAACACACAAAGATATGAATAAGTCAGTGTCCTGGGGTATGCAGCCCTCACTCTATTTATAGCTCTTGCTAACGGGTCCTCAACCCGCGCCGGCTAAACCCAACGGAGTCGCCTCGCCAGCCATTTTAATTTACCGATTCGCCTCCGCACCTTCCGAAGCTTCGCGCGCCTTGCCTCGCACGCCCGCAACACGCCGAGTCCACGCGCCTTCGACACCTCATGACCGTTTCGACCGCCATTCGCGCTTAGTCCGTCCACCGTGTTCGCCACGACCTCGCCGTCTCCCCGCATACATACGACAAGAAAACATAGCACCGCCGATGAATGAACGCAGAATAGCATAATCGAAATCAAACCTCGCCGCAATATCAAATACAAATTTAACCCATACGATACTAAGTTTGACCAAAGTCCCGACCGAGCCCACACCATGCAACGCCTGGTCCGAATAAACCGACTCAAACTCGACTTTTGAAAATGAGAATCAATTACTCATCACACAATGGGATGACTTCACATGGTCTCTCAATCTCCCTGATGAGTATATTGACAAACAATCAAAAAGCATCAAGTTGAGTTTGAAGAGTCTAACATGGTCCATAAAAGCAAGAGCGGCTAATGACCATGATGTATGAGCAAAAGAAAGAACAAGTTTTCCTCGAGTTCGGCTGTATGAGCAAAAGAAAGAACAAGTTTTCCTCGAGCTCCCAAGTGGCTTTTTTTCACCACTATTCTCCCTTTTGACAATAAACCCATCAAGAAAGATGAAGGATAAAAGTCATGAAATGGATGAAAAGCGATTTGATCATTTTTAGTATGTAGAGCCATGAATTATCCAAATGACCATCATGTATTACATCAAGCCATAACATACAAATATGCTACAAAGATCATGACTAAGTATGTAAAGTGGAGCTAGCAACATAAGGCATATTCTGAATTTTAGTTGAAGTGCTTAAAGTCAAGTCAATTATGATTTTAGTCTAGCTAATGATATCCACAAATGATGCAAGCCATGTCAATAAGCTAAATGGAACCGAGAAGCTAGAGTTGAGCCATCTAGAGTGCTATTTGTTCAAGAATGAAACAATTGTTTAAGTACTTTGAATTTTTTTTTTTTCACTTGAGCACAAATGACATTTTTCTTTAGAGATCTCATGATTTTTTCAATCATATTTTTGTCATGTGCTAGACTGTTTATGCGATCATTCCAAGCGAGAAGCTTAAGGAAATGATTCATCATCCAAATCTCCCCGAAGTTCATGCCTTGTGCGGCAAGTCGCCCCATGAGAAGGAATTGTGAGATCTTTCAGATGTAAGAGATCTTTTGATAGATTGTACTAACTTATGTGTCATCAAGAAACTATATAGCTCAATCTATTGCTCAACTAAGATTCAAGACCAACTCAAATTTATTTGACATGGCAAGAACCATAAAAGATAACACAGTCGACTAGTCTCAAATATGAACATGACAGAATTAGGTCAAATTTAGCATTTTAATTAACCTATCGTAAAAGACTTGACTACACCTATAAAGTCATGATCAAATTAGCAATGGAGCATAAGTCATGGCAAATGTATTATAATGAAAACATGTCATGAAAGGATAATCATGGCTCCATTAAGTTATGTTACAAATACAAAGAAGAACATCCAGCCTCCCTTAACAATTGATGCAACTGTTGAGTTATGTCATCATTAAAATCTAGAAGTTCCCAAATGAACTCCTCTCAACCAAAGCAACAAAACGAAGTCGTAAATAAATCACTAAAATAGGCGCCCCAAGCATAGATAAGATAGAGAATAATGACCGTGACTAACCCCATCACCCCATATGACCCGTGACAAATGCCGAGTAGAACACACTAGAGAGCAAACACGCACTCGCCCACCCGAGGGTGGCCCAACCCGCTAGAACCTAGAAGAAGTGAGTGAGCTCAATCTAGTGAGATAAGAAACATCCCGGGAAGCACAAGATAAGAGCAAGAAGTCTAAGCACCAAAGAGAGACACTCTAACCTATGCTAGAAGGATTCGCCTAATGCACTGCGCAAATGCAATGCAATGTAAATGAGACAGTATAATCATAGTAAAGCAAGAAGTCCAAGCTCCCCTCAACAAATTCATAAGGACAACCACCCCAAGCCTCCTCGCAGAGTCGAAACCGTATATCCAAAGGCTTGGTGAAGATATCACCAACTCGGTGGTCACTCTCCACAACCGGAGCACGATGTCACCCTTCTCACATGGTCTCAAGAAAATGATATCTCGATATCGATGTGTTTTCCGAGAGTGTTGCACGGTTCTTAGCAAGACGCAACGGTTATCGCAAAAGAGCGAAACACGATCGATAGAACCCAAAGTCCCGCAGGTCGAGACCATCCAGCACTTGGCTACAAAGAATCGGCCCAAAGAACGACTCCGCCCGGACAGGCAACACCGGACCGCTCCCAAGACCAAGAAACGAGAAAGTGCCGAACCGGCAGTTGAAAGTTTTCCTATCTATCCCACCCGAAAGTCGATCCAATAGGCTCGGGATAGAAGATGAGGAAGAGTACCAATACCAACAATGGTAGGGTACCGAAGATGCGCTTCATCCCGGGGAGATACGCGAGAAAGCTCAAACCGCACAAAGACACAAGAAGTGTATATCCGGCCTCGAGGCGGAGGTACAAGAGAGAGCCAATCATATTCAACTTTTGATCAATGCCGCCCTCATCTGGGTCAAGTGTGGTAGAAGCCATCTGAGTTGACACCGCCCATCACTCATGTCAAATCGCCTCGAGGTCTCGAGTGTACTTGTTGATGCAAGAAGGCCTCCCCGAGTCCGCTTGATCCGAAGCCAAGGAAGAAAGTCAACTCACCCATCATGCTCATCTCAAACCTGCTCATGACATCCGAGAACGGAAACTAGAGATGAGAAGAGCCCCAAAGATAATGTCATCGAATAAATTTGGGGGGTATTGCCCGAATGAACAAGGTCTTATCAACTTTACCCATCCGAAAATCATGTCTCAAAGATAGGACTTGCCTCTCAACCAAGCTCTAGGGCTTGCTTAAGTCCATACAATGCTTTGGAAAGCTTGAAGACATGACTAGGTATTTGGGGTTCTCAAACCGAGGTCGTTCGAATAGACTTCTTCCTCAATGAAACCATTGAGAAAGGCACTCTTGACCCATTCGTAAAGCTTGAAACCCTTAGAAGGAAGGCAAAATTTTAATGGCCTCAAGACGGCCTGGGGGGTCCTCAAGTTCAGACCTCAACCCGGACCCTGCAACCGCCAGCCTTGTTTCAATGACTACCCCATCCTCACTTTGCTTGTTCTTGAACACCCATTTGGTTCCAATGATATTGTGATCTCGAGGGGCTCAAAGCCCCGGACCTTGTTTCTCTCAAACCTCTAGCTCCTCATGCATGGCGCGACCCAAGACTCCGATAAAGCATGGCAAACGCCCTGGGCTCAAAGGAAGCAAAGGCGAGTGGAGATGTAAAAGTGACACGCCGACTTGGAACGGTGACCGCCAAATAGATCTCCAATCATCCGAAGGATGAGATTTTGGATATGTCTTGAGGTCCTGAGATGAAGAAGTGGCCTCACCTCGCACCGACGGGTAGGAACAGAGCCACTAGGAATAGCGAGGTGGGCGACCCGAGGGGTTGGAAGAAGGCACCTCAAGGGGTGGAGAAGGGACCGATCGGAAACCCTCATCTCCATCATCCTCATCATCCACAAAGATGGTCTGATCGCCTAGTGAACTGAGATATCGCCTAGTCCTGACCGCCTCATCGAAAGTTACCTCACGTGTTTCTACCATTTTACTAGACTCAGCCTGCACCCTATAGGCCCGCCAAGAAGTCGAGTAGCGTAAAAAGTCCATCACAAGAACGTGACTCAACTTATCTAGGTTCCTGACTTAATAAAACACTTGCAACCAAACACACGGAGAAACACCGGTTTCCGATCTCAACTCATAAAAGTGGGCAAGTTGGTTCAAGAAAACCGATTGAAACATGGCACGGTGGCTATAGCCTCACCCAAAATTTCCCGGCAGAGTACTCATCACATCGCCCGCCATCTCGACAAGGTACTTCTTTCTCCACAACGCCATTCCTGGGGACGAGGAGAAGAACCGTGCTCTACACTGCCTCACCCCAAACTCTCAAAGTAGGAATTTTGAACTGCCATTGTCACACACGCTGTAAGGCACCCTAAGCTCAAAAAGCCTACCGAAAAGACCCAAAATTGTAAACGCCCATCCTTCGAGGCTAAGAAAACACCCAAGAGTACCTCTACATCACCACAACAAGAACGCATACCTCCCCGCCGACGACCGAGGGTCCAACCATCCATATGGAGTGTCCCGCATCGGTCATAGTAACGGACCGAGGATGAGAAGGGCAACCATCTGCCGTTCGGATGGAGGCAAAAAAGATCTTTGACCATCTTGAGTTTGACCACGAATGAGATCGTGACCGCTAATCGGGTCAAATGGTCAAATCCAAATGACCAAGTCTCCTATGCCAAGGAAAGATCGGGACTCAAAAGCAAACAACGGAGAGGATCACCAAGACCAAAAATCAGCACGAAGATCCTCCCAAAACGAAAATCCCAAAACCGATCACAAGAATCAAGAATTTTGGCTTGTTTTTCTTAAACTTACCTCAAATCACCCAAAGTCGAGACCAAAGCAAATTGTACCGCAGCCTTACTAACCAAGGCAACATCTTTTAAGACAAATGAATCATTAATACGCACTTTGGCGACTCGCCTGAAGAGGCGCCCAAGGTGATCGCCCCATCACCGGAGCACGGCAAGGGAAGAAAACCGGAATCTCCGCCATGTGTCGGAACACCCGGTCTACAAGCCAAACCTTTCCCCCGCCCCAAACCCGAGTCAAAAGAGCAAACTCAAGATCGATAAATCAACATAGATTTTGGCACCCAAACCGAGTCACACGCCGAGGTAATAGAGTCAGCACGATCGACTCAACTACCCCACGCCTCCGCCGCCAAAGAAGGTATGTCTGACCGTTGCCGGGTCCGACCCACGGAGAGGAGTGAGCACCCAGAAGACGCCGACACCCCGGTAGTTCTCGATGGAAACGAATCACCTCGTGATGGCAAGTCACGACCGAGGGAGCATGAGGACAAAAAGTAAAACCAAGAACCAAGTCCTCGACGCCCAAAGTACCAACGAGAAAGCCTAGACCTGTTGGTCTTAGGGCACCGTCCGGGCACCCAACCCCAAGAGATGCAACACGCCTCACCCCGATCTTGGCGCAAAGCAATGGTCAAATAAATGCCCATCCTTCCGTGAAGGTAATGATACTGCCTCGAGGGGTAAGTAGAGATGGCCCCCGGAGGTCAAGGCAGTGAAATCACCTTGCCCGGAATCCCGGACAAAGCCCACGATCTAAATTGAACTTTCTTGTTCGCTTGACCTCGATCACACCCGCTATGGGTCCGAGACGGCAGTGGATGTTTCTCACATCCTCACGGAAATCATATCCAGACCCGTTGAACCAAACTTTGATTGGTTAAATAAGATTGAGATCTTTCTTCCTCCAAATTTCTCGAGAATAAGGCCACACCCCAAGAGAGAGGCAAGAAGAGCAAGGAGGAGGAGAAACAAAGGTAAGGGAGCAGGAGAACACCAAAAGGGAAGATGCTTGTGCACCACACCAATAGAAGGGACAATCCCACCCAGGGTTGGTTCGCATCGCCAGGCGCCTACCTTACCCGGGCCCCTTCCACAATCACATTAAAGCAAAGGTTTTAGTAGGTCCTTAGTTAGCACACATTTTCATCCAATGCAATCAAGTTAGATTTTAGTTTGTTCAACTAATGCATGGTGAGCTAACGGTCCTTGAAAAACCGAGCCAACTTATCATGATCAATCATTTCTTGAAACCGTTTGGAAATGATTCAAGCTCAAAGGCTTTAGGACAAACCACATGAAGCAATAGGCTCAAGTAGAAAAGCTTGTAATTCAAAGAATTTTATGATCCGCCTGCTTTAGGTTCATCTTCAAATTGTTACAACTTTCACAAGTCTGCAGATCGAGAAGCAATGTATAAAGACCTCTAAAAGCATTATCCTTATCCTCACATGAGGTGCAAGAAGTAGTCTCAACGGAGATGAAGGAAAAACAATCCTAGACATCTCTAGTTCAATGAAAGCGATAACATTCTCCACCTTAAGAATATCTAGCTCAGAGGTCACACTATCATATGAAGTCCTTAGCTTCTCCATATCACCAATCAAGGCGGCATGTATCACATTCGTCACGAGAGGAAGCATGTAGTGAAGTAAGCTCGTGACAATCTAGCTACTTCCTTCTCTAACCGACACCTAGCCTTAGCTCTAGCATGAAATCCACCTAGCTTAAGAAAAGCATGATTGAGTCGGTCATAGGTGGGGCATACCGTCCGAGTCGAGTACGCTTCGCCGCCTCGAGGGCCATGAAGCACATGCCGAGAAGTCTTCGCCTTGGGGTCTTGATCACCCGTCCTGTCGCGTCGCCCATCCCTCCACCTCGCCGAGGTCGAGGTCGCCGAACGCGAGAGGACGCGTGAAAAGCTTCTGGCCTTCCCAAGGTCGCGAACTTCTTCTTGCCTTGGCCCGAGCGGAGGCTTTTGTTGCGTTCTTGTTTGTAGTCGTTTTGACCGAACCGCCGTAGTCGTCTTGCCCTTCTCCGCCTAGGGCGCTTTGCTCGAATGTGGTTGGGCCACCACACTCAAAGCAAATCAATGGTCCTCTTTCTTTCCATCCCTCCTCCTCTTGTAAGCATGGGAGAACTTCCGAGCTAGGAGGGCTCACTGCTCATCCTCTAGCGCTCTAACCGATCATCGCTACATCACGAGAGCGATAGGGAGAACCCAAAGAGAATCAACAGAAGAACCGTAAGAGTGGATCGGTGACTAGTGCCATCGATCGAGACTGACCGACGAGAGACTATGTCAATCTCGTGAGTCTTGAGGCGCGTAAAGCGCGCCAAGAGTCAAGGTCGAGAGGTCCGTGGTGTCCTTGATGGTAGTTACCCATCTCCCAAACCCAAGATCGAGGCAGAAAGAATTTGTCGAGCTTATCCAGCCGGTATGTGAGACCATCTGAGGTTGCTCAAAATTTTGTGAAAGGAGAAAAGCACTCGCAAGGACTCACCGGCATCTCGAATTTGCGAATCGCTTTTGAATCGGTCTTGTCGCACGTTTTATTTGGGTGGTGCCTC
This sequence comes from Bonia amplexicaulis, assembly GCA_036346245.1. Taxonomy (NCBI): domain Eukaryota; kingdom Viridiplantae; phylum Streptophyta; class Magnoliopsida; order Poales; family Poaceae; genus Bonia; species Bonia amplexicaulis. The sequence goes on from CM070761.1 coordinate 49,607, forward strand.
AGGGCATTGAGAGTCACCCAAATATCGGCCGACGCCGTGAGAGATGCGATCATTCGCCCTCAATGATGATGTTCTTTTGCGTTTCAACATCCCCATATTCCCGATTGATGTTCTTTACCTGGAACAACAAACCGACCTTGACCTTTCGCCAGATGGAGCCGAGCCGATGTAGGTCTCCATCCGCCTTCCAATGGAAAATCCATCCCATCAAAGATCCTTGGTCGATTTCCGTCGCCATGGCTCTTGAGACCAAAGATCTATCAAGAAGAGCTAACCGCTCGATACCAATGAGGGACCGAAATGGCGATGAGGGGGTGAATGCCCTTTGAAAAATCGCCCGAGAATTCGTAAAATTAGTTCGCCCCGAACGCATGCGATACTAATAAATTCAACATAAATCGAGAGAGCAGAAAATTTTAAAAATAATACCGCTTGATCTCGATGCAAAATCGCCAAAGATCATGAAAGAAATAAAAGAAAGGCAACTAAAGCTTGTCGCCCACCTTCCGTGAGGATTGCAACAGAGAAGACCAACCAAGAAAAGTAGCTAGCAACAAGAAGAAAACAAAAGAACTTAAGAAAGGACCAAGGAGACATCAACCAAAGCCAAGACATGAGTATTGTTTGTTTTGTCGATAGGTGGCATAGTCGGTCGTAGAAAAACAAAGAAAACCAAGAAAAGAGAAATATCAAAATGTAAATGACCCAAAGAAAAAGAACGCAGAAAGGCTCGATTTCAACGCCGAAAAGACACCAAAACAAAAGCGCCCCTGTGGAAGATCAAAATTTACCGCAAGTAATCACCGATCAAAAAACAAAGAAATTGAAGAGAAAGATTGCTTTTCCGTAATAAATGAACATTGCTTCAACCAAAAGCCCTAGATTTTAAACCAAGAAGGGAATAGAGCAGATTTCTTTGGCATTGTACAAAGAAACAGTGACTAAAACCAGACCAACACGATAAATTCCTTATTTGCAAGCTATTGATCAAGAGATTCTCAAACACCCAGGAGAAGATCTTAGGACAAGAAGGCACAAATCGGAGCAAGTTTCAAAAAAATCACAACCCCTTCTTTCTTAAAAAGGAAAAAAAAAAAATTGAGAAGAACCAAGGATAAGATTACATGAATTTTTCACACCAACTCTTCTCCACAAAAGCCACACCAAAGATCAACCTTCAAGAACGTGCTCATCCCCCATACGAAACACCGAGGAAAACAAGAACACGCCTAAAAGCACGAGCAAAACACAAAAGGGATAGCTCAAACTCAATCCAACCTAGAAGGAGTCCCAACGCATGGACATTAGAACAAGAATGATTACAAGATTTCAATCCATCCTCTCCTCTCAATCCTCAAAACACCAAGAGCCTTGGGAG